>CANXYC012800315.1:0-13151 GCA_948193065.1 Aleurites moluccanus
CAAATGATTTTTGTTTAGAATGAAAAATAGATCAATAGATTCATTACATCAAACACTATCAAAATATAATTTTTTAAAATTTTTTTAAAATTTTTTAAATAACTAAAATTGGCCACATGAGGGGCTGCTGTGTAAAAAAACATAGCAGCCCCCCTCAAACCTTTTCCAACACCCCACAAATTTCATTTAATATACCTATTTTTCAACTCTTCAAAGCTGAGAAATATTTAAGTACTTAAAAACTCCATAGCCACCAATAATCATTATAACCTTTACAAGCACTTTAATTTTAGGTGCACACAAAATAGATAAAATAACTCACTCCATAAGAAAGGAGGAGGAGCTTGAGTGGTTTTCAAAAAGCCAAATTATTAATTAGATCAGTAGCTAACTATAAACTATATGTATGAAATTAAGAGAAAAAAAAGATGAAAGTGGAAAAAAATAAGGAAAAAGCCTAAGGTTAAAGAGAGTTAGAAAAGGGACAAGGAGTAGGTTTGATGACCTTACCAATTTAAATGATAAATACTTATACTGTAAAATAATTATAATTTTTTTTATATGTACAAATAAATAAGTAAATTTTTTGAAAAATTAAAGATTATATACTGAATATAAAGAACTCATATAATTATTTTATTATCTATTAAAGGTAATTTATAAAATTAGAAGGATCGTAATCCCTTACTCCATGACTGTTAATCATATATCTGCATGATTAATTAGCTAGACGTAAGCTCGTGCTAGGCATAAAAAAAATTAAATGAAATAATATTTTTTAAATAAAATAAAAAAATAATACAATCTTTCTTTTTATATAACAAAAACAATAGTATAGCATTTTATTATAAATTAAAATTTTAAAAAACTTGTAATTTCAGAAAATTATAGAGATTTCGGTTAACTAAATAATATGATAAAGAAATATATAATATAAACAATAATAATGAGAAGTATTATGGAAAATTAAAATTTTTTTATCGCTTTGTTATCTAAATTTGTTAATATATTTTTTAAAATTATTATTAAAATAAATTACTTATTTTCATTCGTTAATCCATGTATTAATTTAAAAATAACTGAAAATGATATAAACACGATATAAAGATAATGTATATAGCTACATGTGTATTCATTATGAATTCATGATCCCACATAAATAAATATTATATTATTATATTTAATACTTCATCCGTTTTAAAAAATAATCTTATTTTTATTTTTTATCAGTCTTAAAATATAATCCTATTTTTTTTAGATGTTAATTTCATAAGTAAATGTTAAATATATTTTTTCATTAATTCATATTAATATCATCACACATATTAATTACATTTTTATTTTTTCTATATTGAAATTATAAATTCAGTTAAAAAAAAGATATTTTAATTATTATAAATATTGATAAATATAAAAAATATTAGAAAGTGTATAATAAAAATATTTTAAATATGATAATTTAGTAAGAAAGTGACAAAATTGATATGATAAACTAAAAGTAAAGTGATAAAATTAACGTGATAAATTAAAAATAATTAAATTTCTTAATTTACGCATAAAATGAAATAAGATATTTTTTTGAAATGGATGGAGTAGATAATTTATTGAACTAATCAATTGAAGTATTTATTATTAATTAGATTAAATTTTAATTAATTAAAATTAATTAGTATCAAATTCTCAAATTGAGTGATGTGGTAACAAATTGTGAAATTCTTCTCTAAGCTTTAGGATCATTAATTGAATTTACATTTACTAAATTACAACCAATTGATATCAATGTGTCAAATTGAGTGATGTTATAATAAATTGTGTAATTTTTCTTCAAATTGTAGGATTATATTATACTAGCAGGTACTTGTATTTTATGCAGTTATAAAATTATATTGAATAATTATTATATTTTTAAATTTTATTTGTTTATTATTATATTAAATATACATATAGTAATATAATAATGTAATATATTTACATATTTTTTATTTGATTTATAGTTTAATAAAATTTTTAACCATTATAACTCAAATCAATTCAAAATATTAAATTACATAGATTTATGTTATAAATTATTAAATTATGATAATATAAAAAATATTATTGGTTGAATAATACATCAAAATATTTAATATATTTTGAGAGATAATTTCATAAAAATTTTATTTAATAATATATCATATTTATTAAAATATTTTATTATTTTTCATTTTTATTTTAATAAATTAAAAATATCTTCTTAAGATATTTATAAATGTTTTTTATAATTTTTAGAAGTTGTTTAATGAAAATTAATTCAAATTTAAATTTATATAAATTTTAATTTGATCTAAATTAAATTTATATAATTTTAATAAATTAAATCAACTCAAAATTATTAATTTCACATTATTTTAATTTTAAAATTTATCAAACTAAAAAATATTAATTTGGTGTCACATATTACTCGCATATTGTTTAAGCGAGACCCCTCCTGTTGAGCTTCATGTACGTGTAGCTGCGTTTGCCCGGGAAAAATCAACAGAATCTGGCAATCAAAACAATCCTATAACGGCTTTCCCTTATTGACCAAAACACCCTTTCAATTTAGCTGACAAATTGAGGGTATAATAGTCTTTGAATCTCAGTAGTCAATATAACTGACAGAGCGCTCTCTCACCCTCTCAAGAAACTGATCCAAGATTCAGAGAACGAACCCGCCATTAAAATCAAGTTACAGAAAACACAAAAAACAGAGCTTTCATGGCTAGAGCAAGAAACATCAAGAACCCATTCTTCACACTCACCTCATCGTCAGTCTTTCCCTTAGTCTCTGTTTCTCCATTAACTTCTCTTCTTTTCTCTCCCAAAAAGAGCCCAAGAAACCACACCAAGTTCTTTTCTTTGTCAACAATGAAAACAACCACAAGAACTCTCTCTGTTTTATTTTTCTCTTTCCTTGTTTCTTTCACTCTCTTGGGTATCGCCATTCTAATCATCCTACCCTTTTCTCGAGAATCTGTTTCATGTTCTTTAATCTCTCCCTCATCTCCACTTTCATTCCCGTCTAAATCCACTTCACAATTGCTTTTAGCTTCCCTGACTGCAGAAGTTGCTGTGAATACAGAGGAGGATGAGCTTGGACTAGCAAATAGTGTGATGGTGCCATTACCGGCTCAAAGGATTTCAGGGAATGTGTCAAAAGAGGAGAAAGAGTTTTGGGAGAAGCCAGATGGGGAAGGGTACAAGCCATGCCTGGATTTTAGTATCAAATACAGAAAGGGCTCTGCAAGAATTTCAAAGGAGAAGAGAAGATTCTTGGTGGTTGTAGCCTCAGGGGGATTGAATCAACAGAGGAATCAAATTGTTGATGCTGTTGTTATTGCAAGAATTCTTGAAGCAGCCTTGGTTCTGCCTATTTTGCAGGTTAATCTGATTTGGGGCGATGAAAGGTAAAAGAAATTTTAGTCATTTTGATCTTTATTTGGTTCTATGAATCCAAATTTAGAAAAATGTTATTTTTTGTTTTGATTCATAAATTCCAGATTATTTTACTTCCGTTGTTGATTAAGTGCCATGTGTTTCACTGAAATTGCATCTGGGTTTTGTTCTTTTCCTTGATATGCTCTTTTTTTCTCATGAATCACAATATAATTATACGACGTTGTGACAGTTTCTTGATCTCAATTTTGTAACCCCAAAAATTGAAATAAGTACTTTCATGGATTATGTAGCAGTTTTGAGCCTGTCTTTAATTTTTTAGATTTATAAACGTATCTCTTTGTTTCTGATAAATTGCAGTGAATTCTCTGACATTTTCGATGTTGAACATTTCAAGAGAATTTTACAAGCTGATGTACGGATTGTATCATCTCTGCCTTCCTCTCATTTAATGTCAAGACAATCCATTGAGCACCAGATTCCTAGTGATGTTTCACCTTTTTGGATCCGAGCCAGGTTCTCTAGAAAGGTATTCTGTTTCTTTGAAATGGTGGAAAAATCTTGTCTTTTGGGTTTTTTACTTATTTATGCTTGTTAATGATTCATGTAGCTGAAAGAAGAAGGCCTTCTTGTACTAAAAGGGCTAGCCTCTAAGCTTTCCAAGAATCTTCCACCTGATTTGCAGAAACTTAGATGCAAGGTAAGATATTGTAAGCACAAACTAAAAATCAGCTTATTTTCCACTAAACTTGTCATCTTAATTTTGATTATGTATGTCCTGTGGAATTTTTAGGTAGCATTCCATGCTTTGAAATTTGTAGCACCAATTCAGGATCTTGGTTATAAATTTGCAAGGAGAATGTGGATTGAAGGTCCATACATTGCCCTCCATTTAAGGCTAGAGAAGGATGTGTGGGTCAGAAGTGGATGTCTCACTGGTTTAGGCAAAGAATTTGACAAAATCATAGCTGAAGTTCGCGAGTCTCAGCCTGAATACTTGACAGGAAGGCTAAACATGACCCACACTGAGCGAAGACTTGCTGGTTTGTGTCCTCTTAATGCATTAGAAATTGCAAGGTAAACAAAAACCAGAAGCCTAATCTAGAATTTGCATAGTGGCAGTGCATATTAATAATTGAATTGCGGGGAAAATGCAGGCTTTTAAAAGCTTTAGGAGCTTCAAGCAATGCGCGAATATATGTTGCAGGAGGCGAACCATTTGGGGGTTCTCAGGCATTGCAACCACTTGTAGCAGAATATAAAAATCTAGTGACTAAAGAAATGTTAGCAAAAGAAGGAGAACTTTCACCTTATATCAAGAAAGCTTCTGCTATGGCTGCAATAGACTACATTGTTTCACTAAGCAGCAATGTTTTTATACCATCCCATGGGGGAAACATGGGGCGACTTATGCAGGTAATTAAGTACTGCATTTGCTACTAATTGTGAGGCTATGGAAATTGAGGTATAGCATAACAACAACTAATTTTTTTTTTTGACAGGGACATAGAGCCTATGTAGGTCACTGGAAATGCATTAAGCCTAATAAACGATCGATGATTCCTTTCTTTGAAGACTCTTCTCTTTCAGATTCAGAATTTGGAAGCATAGTGAGGATGCTACATAGGAAATCTAGAGGACAGCCTGAGCCAAGAAGTAATAAGAGAGACAGAGATGTTATTGCTTACCCAGTTTCTGAATGCATGTGCAAGAACAGCATACCCATTTTTTGATCCAATTCAGATGAAAAAATACAAAATTTGTATACCATTTTGTACTTCTTATTGAATGTACTCCATTCTTGTATACCATTTTGTTCATTCTTCACTGTTCTGTCATTTTGTAAAAGCAAGATTGTTCTACCAGAGTAAAGGATCTTCCTTTAAGAACTTTGTATTAATGAGCATAATCAATTGTTTTTAGTTTTCAGAATTCTACCAATTTTAATTTTCTAATAAAACCAAGAGAAAGGGAGAAAAAGGATTATTGTCCTCAATTACTTGTATAGGATTAATTGTACATAAGAAACCTTTTTTTTATAAGAAAAGAGGGCGCAGTTGGGATTAATTGTTTCTACAGTTACAATTAAGATGTAATTAACAACCATAGACAAAAAAAAATAGTCTAATAATAGACGTAGTTATTGACCATTTCAAGGGAAATGCTAAAAAAACGGTGGATTTGGTTTCTTCTTCGCAGCTTGCTTGGTTTTATATGAAAGAAAGAAGAAACCATAGTTTGTTTCCGTCCTCTATTATTCAATTCCACGCTCAAACCATAACCTCATATTGCTTGGTTTGTATGGGAAAATAAAACAACAACAAACACTACTTTACTACAGTACGAGGTCATGGATCTTTCATCAACCAATAGGGTTTCAGATAACCTCCTTTGTATTTTTGCCATTCTAGCCTTCACCTTCTCCATTCATGGTCATAGTATGTTTATCTTTTTCATTCTTCTCTTCTTTAATTAAGTCGCTTTGATATTGTTGTTTGACTATTTCATGAGTTCTCTCTGGTATTGAGAAAAAAATAAAACATATTAAAAATAATTTTTATAAATTGTTGTTTGTAGCAACTGCATCAAGAACATTAGGCTTACCATTGAAGGTGGAATCACAAATTGCATTAAGCTTTGAAGATGAACCAAATGTTATTACGAGATCAGATTTTCCTAGTGATTTCTTATTTGGAGCTTCCACAGCTGCTCCTCAGGTATGTGTTATCTGAGAAATTATATAGTGAAACGATGATTTCAAATAGAATTTTTTAATTGGAATGATAAACTAATTGAATGAAAATATGTGGTATGATTCAGTTAATTTTAAAAAAATTATTTTTCTCACTCTAATGATAAAAGATTGCAGTTTTTTAATTTTCTAAAAAATACACTAATATTTTGATATAATTGATTTGTAATTCCAACTAAAAATTTTAGTTGGAATTACAGTTATATCATATAATTTCTCATGTTATCATATATGTAAAGAGTATGAGCAGCTTGCTTATTCAATATTAATTGATCATTATACGTATTTTTATATGTGCATAGGTTGAAGGATCAACGAAGAGTGAAGGGAGACGGCCAAGCATTTGGGATGCATATATGGAGAAAAATCAAGGTTCTCAATATTATTTTTTTTTATTTAATAATTTCCATCAAGAGTTTCAATATAATAGTCTAAAAACTGTGATTCTTAATCCCTTTAGTTAATTAATTAATGATGATTTGTTTTAGATAAAGTGATAGATGGAAGTAACATGGATGTAGCAATAGATTCTTATAAGCGTTACAAGGTGAGTGTACTTATTTTCTTAGTGTAGCCAATACATTTTAAGATTATTAATGATTTCAGTCCATTAATTTAATAATTTAAAGCCATAATTTCTCTCTCTGTAGGAAGATATTGAGCATCTGAAGAACCTTGGAGTAGATGCTTATAGATTTTCCATTTCCTGGACCAGAATTCTACCTGGTATATGTTTTAAATCATGTTCAGTATAACTATCTAATTTTCATTAGTATAATGCTTTAATTCTTATCAAATTCAAAAAATTTGTTTGAAAATTGCATTAATTATGTAGATGGAACCATAAGCGGTGGGTTGAACCAAGAGGGAATTGATCACTACAACAATATGATTGATATGTTAGTACAATATGGTAAAAGCCTATTTAATCTATATATACATTCTGTAACATTTCATGTTTTTCTTAATTACATGTTTTATTTATTAATTATTGCCTTTCAGGTATCAAACCTTTGGTTACTCTACTTCATTTTGATTCTCCTCAGTTCTTGGAAGACAAATATGGTGGCTTCTTAGACAGTTCAATTGTGTAAGTGCAATATGCATTTGCAATCAACAAAATAGTTTGTGTGTGTGTCTTCGCATATGGTCAAATCCTCTTGAAGAAATTTTCGATGTAAAGGGGATAGCATTAACAATTAAGTTGATCGACTCATTGTATTTTTTTTATTTTTTTTTTAATTTCAGGAATGATTTTAAGGACTACAGTGAAATTTGTTTCAGAACATTTGGAGATAGGGTAAAAAATTGGATTACAATCAATGAGCCACTAATGGTTGCACAGCTTGGGTATGATTTAGGGCTTGCCCCTCCAAGCAGGTGTTCAAATAGAGCACAATGCCCAGCTGGTAATTCATCTATTGAGCCTTACATTGTAACTCATAATCTTCTACTCTCACATGCTGTTGCTGCTAGGCTTTACAAGGACAAGTACCAGGTTAGCATTCTCCTGTGAATTAACCTAAACTTAATTTAGTTTTGGGTAATATATATGGGATAATTAAGAAAGTACAAAATTAAATTGAAATTAATCTTGCAGGCAAAACAAGGGGGAGAAATTGGAATTTCCCATGTAGGGCAATATTATGAACCTTATTCAGAATCATTGGATGATAAAGCTGCACAAGAAAGAGCCATGGACTTTGAGTTGGGATGGTTAGTAAATTTTCACTTAATACATAATTATGCTATATTAGTTGATTTTCTCAATTTTATTTTCAGGAAAACTATACTACTTCTTAATTACAGGTATATGGAACCATTAGTATATGGTGATTATCCAAGTATTATGAGAGAATTGGTAAAAACCAGACTCCCAACTTTCACTGAGCAAGAGAAGAAGTTAGTCAAAGACTCCTTTGATTTTATTGGCATAAACTATTACACATCAAATTTTGCCAAAAGCATCCCAATAGATCCAAATGCTACACCCAGCAGCTACACTACAGACCAGTTTATAAATACAACAGGTATACTTTAAAAACTTTGTTTGGCAATATAATTGACATTAGAATATAATATCATTAAATTAATAATTAATAATATAATGAATTTTGAACTAAATAATATTGGAATAGTTTTTAAAGTTAAGAGATTAGGAGGTGGAACTCCATTTTAATCTTGATAATCAACAAAAAATAATTTAAAATTTTTATTATGTTGTTTTAAAGCTTAAAAAAAATCAAAATTTACTTTAAAATATTTTTTAATAGTATCTAATTAATTTTTTTAATAATAGTTCAAATAATAATACAAATTTATTCCTTTATACACATTAACCTTTTACCTTTGGGAAATAACCAAGTTAAATGCTTTCTTTCTATTTTTGTGATTGCTGTAGTGGCTAAAGATGGAGTTTATATAGGCCCAAAGGTAAGAAAATTTAATGACTAAAGCACTGTAAATTTTAATCAACTCTTTGAATTATTGTACATTTTCATATTTATATTATTTAATTTACCTTTATTTTTGTCTTATTTAGGCTGAAGGGAATACTAACATTTATGTCTACCCAGAAGGGCTTCAGAAAACTTTGGAGTTTATCAAACAAAAATACCAAAACCCTAAAATCTACATCACTGAAAATGGTAGTTGCCTAGTTTTTAATCCTCTTCCTATATTTGATTTAATTACTATTGTAAGGCAATAATTTTTAATTATTTAGATTTTGAAAGATTATATATTATAATTATTTTATTTATCAAACTAATTATTTATAGGGATTACCGAAAAACGAGATGACAGTCGTGGATTAATTAAAGCTTTAGATGATTCACATCGAATAGAGTATATTCAACAACATTTATATAAGATTCACAAAGCAATCAAGTAATTAATTATTTATGAAGTTAAACTTATTATTTATTATCCTCTTGTAACATAATTAACTAATTCATGCAGGAATGGGGTGAATGTGAAAGGATTTTTCTATTGGAGTTTATTTGATTCTTTTGAATGGTTAGGAGGCTACACGGTAAGATTTGGGCTTTATTATATAGATTTTAAGGACAATCTTAAGCGCATACCCAAACTTTCTGCATTGTGGTATCATCATTTCTTGCGAGGCGACACAACGCAAACCTATTGAATATATTTTACTTGCTCGATTGTACATTTCGACATTCATAAAGATAAGATATTACTAAGAAATGAGAAGCAAAATTATTACAAATATTTGATTGAAATGAAAGGTTGATGTGTATTGAACAACATATTTTACTTTGTTAAGTTATAATTTTTGAATATTTGGTTTTGACCTAAATGATAAGTAGCCTATTCTTATACATAATTGAATTATGACGTTAATTTTTAAAATAATTTCATATTATTATTAGATTAATACATTAATTATGTATGATATATTTAAATGACATTTTATTAAATAATTTCTTTTTTATTTAAAGATAATATGATTGGAATATAACAATAAGTCACCTAATTTCTTTGCTCTATATTAGATAAATTAATTTTACATTAAAAGAGATTTTATCTCTATTTATTTGAAAGACTATATCTTATCAATATTTGATTAATTTGGATGATAAATATTTTAACTGTTTAAGCGGTGGTCTCAAATTTAAATTTTTATAAATATAAGAACTTATACCATTAAAAAAAATTTCTTCCGCTCGAATTCAAAAAAAATTATATCTTATCAAAATTAATAATATTATTTGATTTCTTTAAAAAAATTTAAAAGAATGTTAGGAATTCAACTTCTATTTTCTCATATTATGAAACATAATTAATAATAAAATCATTACCCTAAAAAAATAATAAAATTATTGGTAAATCACATTATTTTACTTTGTTGATTTTGACTTTTATAAGGTTAAATTGGGTTTGTGAAGTAATTACATAGCAACATGTCCTAATATTATTGGCAAAACTGCTCCTTTCTCTCAACTCGACCTCACTGAATAAAAAAATCCAAAGCCTTTTCACTTCTAAGTTCTCTACCTAACCACCAAATCCTCCGGTTCCCCCATTCTCTCTCTGCCTCTCTGATTCTATCCTCCACCGTCGACAAATTCTTCTGCTATCTCCGGTCAGGTATGCTTCCACGTTGACCTCTTCTTATCCGCTTTATAATATAGGTAATACACATAAATCTGAGTTTATGTTTATATTTTAAGGAACTGAATATGCAGAACGTTACATAATTTTATCTTTTTAGTTTGATAAAGGAGGTTTTTTTGAGATTTCATTAGTGAAAATCCCTTGTTATTTTTTTTATCAAAATCGTATTTAATTATTTAGGAGATGGTTAGAAATTTATTGATGCATTGAATTATTGTAATTTTATCTTTCAATTTGGGAATTTTTTAATTTTTCTTTAGTCTATGCATTGAAAATTGCTTTTGCTTTTCCAAATATAGCATTCATTCAGCTTGGGTGAATATAGACATGCCATTGCAAATTGTTGTTCAACCTCCTTATTGTTTGATAGACATCATGGAAACTGTTCAATCCTGTTATTTGTGATTTTTATTTTTTTTATTTTTATTTTTTGTGATGACTTGTGGTTAATCGTTTGTTTAAACTACTTGGAGTGGGGCTAAATATGGGTGTCATAGTGGAAAAATTGCAAATTTGAAACAATACATGCTTAATTTGTGTGCCCAAACACTGTCACAATGAACAGTAAAATGAGATTTTGTTTTCATGTACTAATAATTTACTCCCACATTAACCTCTCTCGATGGGTCAACTGATGAATTTTTTATCTTTATGGTTTGTAGCTGAATATGTTTGTCACTTGTTTCAATGAAGTACATTTTACACCTCATTTATCTTTTTATGTTGGATTATCTGTCCACTAATTTGATTTGCAACTATTGCAGAGGTATTGAATATGGCTTCATTCAGAGCATTTTTGAGCAGTCCAATTGGTCCCAAAACAACTCATTTCTGGGGGCCTGTTGCCAACTGGGGGTTGTTGCTGTATGTCTCACTACCATGACTTTAGAGTTTAGTCAATATCCCTTCTTAATATGTTCTACATCTAAGTACTTACTCTAGGTTATACTAGATTTTAATCCTGTGTTTTTATGACCTTATTATAATTGCATCTGGTGCATTTAATAGGGCTTGGTTGACATGAAAAAGCCCCCAACAATGATTTCTGGAAATATGACAGGAGGTAAAATTTCTGATTTGAAGGAAACATGAATTTTTCTCACTAGTTAGTAGATAGTTAAGGATAAAACCTTTCCTTCACTGTTTGTGCTACAGTCATGTGTATTTATTCAGCATTATTCATGAGGTTTGCCTGGATGGTACAACCTCGCAACTATCTACTTCTAGCATGCCATGCTTCAAATGAGACTGTGCAACTCTATCAACTTTCTCGTTGGTCAAAGGCTCAGGGGTAAGTTGCTTTGCATTTGATTCATGTTAAATTACCCTATTTGTTCTTAGTTGCAATACCATATTGATTCTCAAGTGCTATATTTCCTCCATCATTCTGGTCTCACATGGAATAAATTGAATATCATTATGGCCATTTCCCACTTGTTGTTGAGCCAGAGAAAGGGTCGTAGGAAAAATCTACGTAGTCTAGTCTTGTGCTTCCTGTATGACCCTTCTGAAGTGCTGCCTCTCTTTGTAATGCTAAAGAAACAATTTATTCCCCCATTTTATCAGTTTTGCTTATTTAAATGAAAGAGGTCTCTGATTATGAGAAAAATAAGATAAAATATGTTTTTGAAAATCAATGAGAAAACTGTATTGTCGTTTCTTTTTGAAACTTTGAATCCCAATGATTAGCTGGACCTCTTGAGTCACCATTGTGTTAGGCATATGTAAGATTTTTTAGATATAGAAGGTCATGCTTCAAATGTCCTTTCATTTCTCTCATCCAAACTAATACCTCAGTGGATTCCTTCTGCTTAACACCTTTAGAGAAATCTTATATTGCAATCCATTTTGGCTAAAAATCCTTTACTTCATGTGAATTTGCAATTTTGATGGGTTCCAAAAATAACCAATTGTGCCCTAATTTCATTTTTAGTTGCAATTGTGGCTACCCTACCATTGTGACCTATGAAATTGTGGCTGCAATTGTAACTGAATGAAAGTTTTGACCAACATTGACCACATTTTCAATTCGAGCCATTGTTGAAAATTTGCATAAAGTTCATACTTTTTCCAGTCTTAGCCCTTATAAGTTTGCTTTGATCCGTATCAGTTGCAGCTGATCTGTTAGTGACAATTAATCCATTGTGACAAACAAATGCTTGATTTACTGATTATTCATCTTATTATTGCTTTCAATAGGTACCTTTCATCAGAGAAAAAAGAGAGAGCCTCATCAGAGTGATTCAATACTTGGCTGCCCTGTGCTGCTGGGATTCTTATTTTGATTATGGAGGAGCTTATGTTAATTTCTTCTGTTAAAACATTTCTGAAAGAATTTGCATTTCACTGTATCTCTAATAATAGCAATGCAGCAGATCATCAAGTGAAGTTTGGCGTTTATGATTTAATGTTCCGATTCTTAATCTTTTTATGAATTAAGTGAACAAGTACAATGGTTCAGGGAAACACGCAATTCACAACTCATCTGATTTTCATGGTTAGGCAAGTTAACCGCCATCTTTTTTCATAAACTAAACTATGACACTGCTTGAATATGAAAATCAACTGTTACATTCAATGTTTTAGAATAAAAAAGGTTAAAGAATGGGTAAAAACAAAGGATTAGAAAGTCAAATATTCGATTATAATTGAATCGGTTAAATTGAAAAAAAAAATATATATATATATATATATATAATTTGATATTTATTATATATATAATAAAAATAAATATAATGTAATTATAGTTAAATAAAAAATTTATATAAAGTCATATTTTTATAGTGTCAATTCAATCACATTAAATTAAAAGTCATATATATATATATATATATATATATATATA
>CANXYC012801774.1:0-16765 GCA_948193065.1 Aleurites moluccanus
TTCTACAGCTATTTAAGCTTTATTTGTGATATATAAAGTGATTTTATTGAGACATAAACATATGATATTAAAACAAGACTACTTCGATGGGTAGTGTATAATTCCATCGACTGTGTGCACACTAGTATAATTAAATTAGCCTGTGCTGGAGAGGGCCTTTAATATTCTCTAGTAATCATAATTTGGTCCATGCTAAGGAGGGTGTATAAATATTCCTTAGTCGTAAAGGCTGATCCCCTTTGCGTATTTTGCACTGAAATATCGTGCCTATTCTGAACAAAGCTTACGAACTTAATTATGATTTAATCCTGTTATATCATATGTGGTTTGGCTTATATATTAAATTTTGATATGAATATCCATATGTTGTTAATAAATATTCTTGATACTTATTATATTGTTATAGTACTTTGAATCTACAGGCCATATATGGGCAGCTTTTCATATTTTAGCATTTACTGTATTCTTATGCATTATGGATTCACTGAGTATATTTTTATACTCACCCCCTTCAGTGGTTAACATTTTAGGTAAGCTGTGAGGACCATATTCCATTGGCATCCTATCCTCGCCGTGGAAGTTTTGACTAGTGCTATGTAAATTCCAAATCTAAAGTATTGTAAATATTGTACATAATAGAAGTTCCATGGTACTGTAAACTAAGTTTGGCATGTATATATATGTTTGTTGCATCCTTTTATATAAGTTGCATTTTGGAGATATAATTATATATTTTGAGTTGTGTTATTGTGATCTATTGATGTAATGTTGAGATTGTATTGTTGTGAAGATCTAGAGGGATCCTTGATATTGAGATAGATATGGAAGTTTATAGTTGAAGTGCTTATTTGTGTTTTTAGCAGCTGGGCATGCTCCTTATACAAAGGAGATGCTGCCCAATTTTTCATAAGATTGTTAAGCCATTTTGAGCTTATTAGTGTATTGCACGCCATATAGTATAGTTTTATGGGTTCTTCATGGTACTGGTTGCATAAGCATCACCCATACCCTAGGACCGTCATGGCTCCCAAGTTGGGCTATGACAATTGCATACTCATATATATATTATGACTCACTGAGTATAAAGTTATACTCACCATTGCAATGGTTCAATGTTTTCAGGACCTCAGTAAAGAAGTCATCCATTGGCTATACCATCTCTAGCCTTGGATCTGATGTAGGTATCGAGGTCAATCCTGTGTATAGAGTTCCTTGGTATATAATGTATAGAGGTTTGAATTGACCTAAGTAAGATGTTAAATGATCAAATGATAAAATGTTATGACATGAATATGTATATATGTTGTACATATATATGATATATGAGTTTGAGATAAAATGTACATGTGATATATGATATGGATGAAATTATTGAAGTGCAATTTGAGTTGCAATTGATAAATGGAGGATATAAGGGGATGTATGTTATATTAGGAGTGCATTTTTATATGTTTTGTGGATAGCTTAAGTCAGAGTTTCAAAGGAGACTTTGTCAGTTTTTCTGCATGCATGTTTGGTAATATGATGTTTTAAAAAAAAACTTATGACCTAAAATGTATCACAGGTTAAGTAATGAATGTAATTGTTTAAGCATGGGTTCTTCGTGGTACTGGTGGCTTAGGCATTACCCGTACCCTAGGACCGTCATAGTCTAAAGTTAGGCTGTGATAAAAAAAGTGGAGAATTTTAGCTTCCCTAGATGAATCCTGGGAATCAATAGTAGGTTAAGGGAAGTGGGTGTTGTTTTCGGCTTCTAGGCTTTGAGGTGACTTTGTTGGAATTTTCTTCACCATCAACCACTATTAGCAACAATAGTCTGGCAATGATTCGGTAAGTAAAGTTACCAGTAGCTTCTGTTTGGAATTGTAATAAATCATTTGACGATTTTTTTTCTGAATAGTATGATTAAAACAAATATAATTAAATAATTTGATTATGTTAAGAGATTAATATTTTTATACTGATATACTAATAATTATAGACTGAGAATTGCTTCATACTAAGTTAACTAAGATATCAAAGTTAGAACTAATTACTACAGTTATTTAAAAACTTAATAGTGATGATAAATAACTCCATTATGTATATAATTGTCACATCCCCATTTAGAAGATATGAAGGTCCTACGATATGGGAACCATTTATAACAACTTATACCAATAGAACCCTGCTAACTATAATATTCATTTCAATCATTATTATAGTCACATATTCTCATTCATTTAATTAATATCACATTATCATTCAACTCATAATCAAGTTAAGTTTCACTGACACATTATACATAACATGATAAATCTAGTATTATTTACATTATTTATACATCAACTCCCTATACATCATAAATCTATTCCTCAAGATCCATGAAGAATCTAGATAAACAAAATACTTCAAAATATAAAACTTTACATTAAGAGAAAGAGCTGGTTCCACTAGTTGGAGAAGAAAACCTTATGGAACCACTTTTACTATGAACTTGAAAAATAATAAACCACTAAAAGGTGAGTACGAACTCAATGAGTAATACTTTAAGGGCTAAGTCATTTAGGTTAACCCACCAAAGGTTCAGAATACATATTCAAAAAAAAACATAGCAATTATGGTATTCAATGGGCGAGGAAAGAAGAAAAGTATCAATGGTCTATGTTATATACCATTTATAATGGATCTAAGTGATAAAGGAAAATCACATAATTATGATGCAAGACATAATTGCATTAGGATCACATCATTCAATAATTTAGAAGTATGTTGCTACATATCCTAGTAGCATACTTCTATAATTTACATAAGGTTAATCAGACCTTATTGCTAGGTCATTATCCCTTCCTAGCTAAGGTCCACTTTATAATTCATTGTACACAATACCAATGATTTTTACCCTTTATCCCTTCAGTTGGGTAGTTCTATCATAACATCATATATTTTACATATTGAAATTCAATGCTTATTATTAGGTATGAAGATAGCAACAAGTAGCAAACAATTAATGAATGAATTCATTTGGTTATATATTGAACAATAATTCATATAAACATTAGCAAACAAGAAATAAAAACTATATGGAAGCAAGGTAGATGGTTCAGCCAAGGAAGGTACTTGGTACCATTTGATGGATTGGTGGCTAGTTTACTTAGACATTTTGTCGAACACTTGGGGGGCACAAAGTTAGGTTCACTGGGATATTTCATTGAATATTTGGTAGGCAATTATAAAACAAAGGCATAAAAACATTACATGGAAACTATGTTCGACAAAAAAACAAACTCACCAAGAATCAATCCTAATAAATGATTTATGGTCACAAATTGAGATGAAATGAAGCATTACACAAAGAAATGGAGTTCAGATCAAGAATAAAATGGGAAGAAATGGCTAAATATGGTTGGGCACTTAAAGGACAAAGAGAAGAATTTAGCAAAAATTCAAGTTAAGTTCAAATTTAATTATACTAACACATTTATTACTCACCTTGATGGCTTGAATTTAAATTCCAAACTTCTAGCTCAATACTCAAAGTAAGTATACTTGAATTCCATCAACATCTTCCTTATCTTTTTCACTTTCTTTAGGTGCTACAAATTCAATTAAATATCATTTAGGATTAATTTCACATAAGAATTTAGATTTCAGGGTTGATTTGGATTAAATTCGTCTAACCCTAATTTTAGGATTTCACATATTAGAAACTCTAATTGAATTATGTTCTACAACTATAGTTTTGATGTAAACTATGTCAATAATTGATTATTATAGACATTTAACTCACTAAAATTTAATTATAAGTAGAGATAAACAACTTACATCCTTTAAAGATTTGAATCGTATTTTATTCTTATTTTAATGGTATTGACTTTTTTTTAGGATTTATTCCTTCTTTTTATTCTCTATTTACTTATGTTAGTTTGTAAAGAGAAGTTGATTTCATAGAAGTAAAATTTTAGAGTTGTGATGTGTTGATGATGTTTTAAGGAAAGGTTTGAAAGAAAATGAAGAAAGAAGGGAGGGAGAAGTGTTTCAGCCATTTTGAAGAAATTAGAAAGAAAATGAAGTTTTATGCTAAGTCTAATTCTATTAAAATATCCCAAGTATGGGTCCCACCAAATTTTGTGAATTTTTAAGATATTGTAGGGTTATTTGGACACAAAGTACTTCTAAATTTAAATAAAAATCAATTTCTTATAAATACTATGTGTGAAATCCCTAAGTGTGCAGATGCAAATTCCTGGGGTGTTACAAAAATTATAAAGGGTTCTTTGAATTAAATATAAAACTTGCAAATGATAACTGACTTTTATATTTATAAAAGTAAAATTATTTCTATTTTTTGTTAATTTGATTGTGAATTTGAGATTATTGAGGAAGAAAGAATAGTGTTATCTCATTGGTCTCAGATGGGCAACAATAAAATTTGAATTGAGAATTGCTATTTGAACTATTTTCTAGCAGAAGGATATGTCTTGTTTTAAGGTAAACTCTGCCAGGTTTTCTGTAGAATTCTTAGATATCTAGAAGAGTCATAGTTAAATATTTACTTGAATAGTAGTTAATCTCTACCTATTACTGTCTTTAGATACTGTTGATACTTCTGCAATACGTTAGGAAGATCTCAGGGGTTGAGCCTTCTCCGTCTAGCTAATTCTATGAATTGATATATTTCAATATAGATATTCATTAAGTACGTGCATACATGCATTGACTATTTTATATGTCACACCCTGAAATCAAATGTGCGACGGTCCTAGGGCATGGGTAGGCTTAAGGATACCAAACATCCGTAAAACCCATACTATCAGTACTAATACTTGATTACATGCATTGTATAATATTTATCCATCATACATCATTTTGTAATCAATCTTAAATCATTATCATCATTACTATCCACTTAGTTCCATATTTTTTTTTCTCTTAAGTAACATCTAACTAAATCCATAATCCATACAGTGCTACGAAGCAATCTATATAATGAATATCCATAACAACTATTACAATACAAAGAGGAAATAAAATGTTACATGAATCAACTTCTTGGAATGAAGACTTAAGACGCTTGATCCTCATCCTCTAGATCCTCAAATCTATCACCTAAAAATCACATATGAAGAGAGACGAGCCTTTAGCCCAGTGAACTATGAAATTCATCCATACCCAAGTCTTCTAAAAGAATGAACAGTTACGTTAGCATATACATACATATATACATATACAATGACACATATATCATTGGTCAAATATCAATGGGTCAGATGTCAATGGATTAATAAAACGGGTTCAATAACAATGAATTCATAAACAATGGAATCATTGTGCCTCAAAGAATGACACCATTAAAATCATATCATATATGATAAAACTATTGATCATCATAATTGTATTAAGGATAATGGGCGGGACAACACCACCATCCCCATTTTCCTTTATCATTGAACACATACTTGGTCAAGCATGCACCTAGGGTATGGTAGTCCCCCAAGTGAGAATGTGTCACGTCCCAATTTTGGAATGTGACGGTCCTAGGATGCAGGAGATACCAGAGACAACCGGTAGCCGTAGAACCCAGTATCACATCTATCAATCATATACCATACATATCAATCTATATCTATATAATCACATAAGCACTATTCATTCTCTCACTTTGTCATTCATTCTATAACTTTCTGTAAGTATCATCATCATAAACACATTTACATTTATACTCCAAAATATATCATACACATATATATACAATCTATTTATACCATTATATAATACCCATGGAGCATCTAATACACATATATAAAGATAAAGTGTTTAAATAATTGCACTGTTTATATAATACAGCAGAATTCCTCAGAGGAACAAAAGTTAGGAATTTGCCTCTACTCTACACCTGGAAAGGGGAAACAAATAAAAGGGTGAGTATAAAAATACTCAGTGAATCTAATATGCATTGACCAATAGAAATGGTTGGAATGTCAATAACAATAGGCAGATATTCAATGAATAATAATCTGCTCACCAATATTAGAGTAAAGAATCATAATACAGTCAGAGACTGTAGAAACTATAAATAGGTCAATGAAGCTTTAATCTAGTCAATGGAAAATATATCACATAGATATGATAGATAAGATAGATAAAGGGCTATGAAACTCATATCATATGTATCCATCATGTATCAATAAACATAAGACTGATCAGGTCTTATGGCTAGGACCATTAACCCTTCCCAGTTAGGCTATCATTATACAATGTGTACATTGCCGACAATATGTACCCACTACCCTATCAGAGAGGCAGCTCTATCAAATCACATCGGAATCAATAAGAACATGGAACAAATCAATAGATATCAATATACAATATCAATCTCATCAAGTAGCAGTAACTCGTGAATATTCAAACGAGACTGCGATTAAACAATAGATAAGTAATAAATGAATCATTAGACAATAGTAATATGATTAGCAATTAACAATAGGATGGATCAAAAGTTGGATAAATCAAGTCAAGAAGTTGGCTCAATTTGTATGCCAATGTCGTTGGCGACGATGGCATTCAAATGGTAGGCTTATGGATGAAATCAATGGTAGGCCTATGGATTTTGAACTAGGTATTTCATCGAACACTTGGTGTGCAATAATGAATAAGTATTTTGGCAATGTTTTGGTGTAACATTGAAATTGCCCCAATATCAATCAACAAGTACCCAATGTAGGTTATTCAATAGGTATTTGGTTTCAAACAATAATAAGAACAATTCAAGGAAAAAATTGGCTAACATGGTTTGACCAAAGTGGCCCTTTTATGGGTTGGTTCCATTCAACATTTCAACACATTAGGCATTTCAAATGATGCATATTAAACTCACCTAGCACTTCAAATCACTTGAATTGTACACTTTGCCACCAAAGTCTTCAAAGTATGCAAAAATGACAACTTTCCACTCTTTTGCTTTCTACATCAAATCAATCACATATAATCTATCTATTAGCCATCACTTAACATAATCTAACCTCATTTAACATTAACTAATACTAATTCAAAGATTCATCTCTTACAACTTTGAATTAGGGTTTCCAAATTGGGGAAAACCTCTTAAATGCATCAATGGATGCAATTAAACACATTACCCATTCTAGTTAACATCTAAAACATATAAATCAACTATCAAACCAAGAAAATCAATTCAGTACCTCAAAGTGAAGAATGGGCCAAATTCATAAACCAACCAATCTTGAAATTCTTTGATTTTTCAAGCAAACCAAGGTTGGAAATCAATGAATCAAAGGTTTGATTCAAGTTATCTTTTGATTTCTCTTTCGATTTTTCAAGAAATTTGTGGGAGAATGCCTTGAAGATTTCGGCCAACACTAAAGGAAGAAGAGAAAATGGCTAAAAATCTTATAAGGCATGCTTATATATTAAGTTAGAATTGGCAAATTGCATTTAGGTCCTTAAACTTTCCAATAATCATACTTTTACCACATTTTGTTCTGTAATTTATTCTGACAATTCTATTGAGAATTGGATTTCAAAGTGGGAATTCAAATAGCTTATTTTTATCTGTACTTTATTATAAAAATAGTTTCAGAGCCATTATGAAACTTAGACAGTCGATTTTCCACTGTACCCTTAAAGTTCCACTTATTTATGATTTTGCCATTACTTACTTTTTCAGTGTTCCTAAACATGTTTAACCTTTTCTTTTCACCATAATTACACATAAAAATATGTGATTCTTTTCATCTCAGTCAGAATTAAAAATTCTTCAGTCGATCGGAATGCTATTTTCCCAGCAGTATAATTAACACCGACATTTTCCGGGACAATATCTTAAATGCATTCTAACTGTATTTCGAAAATTATCCTTAGTCATTTCGATGTTCCAAGACCAATAAATGATTAAATATATGTTCAATCACAGTATTATTTTCTAGGGTATTACATTATACCCTCCTTCAAATAAATTCATTCTCGAATTTAAAATAAACACATACCTCAATGTTGAAACAAAAGCATATACTTAGCTTTCATATCTTGGCCACTCTCCCATGTACACTCCTCCATAATACTTTTACCATTAAAATCTCTTTATATCATAACTATCGGACTTGTCGATCTACAATTTCTAATGGCATTTCCTCACATGACATTTCTTCATTAACATCAATATCTTATACTTTCAATACATATGACGGGTCTGGCACATACTTCCATAACATCGAGATATGGAATACTAGATAAACATGGTTCAAATTAAAAGGAAGAGCCAATCTATATGCTACATTGTCAATCCTTTCCAATAGCTCAAATGGTCCCACGTATCTCGGTAACAACTTTCCTTTCTTGCCAAATCTCATAACACCTTCCATTGGTGATATTTTAAGAAAAACGTGGTCACCAATAGCAAAATGAACATCCTTTCTCTTCGGATCAACATAACTCTTTTGTCTGCTAAAAGCAATCTTTATTCATTCTTTGATAATTGGCACCTTTTCTATTGTCTCTTTATCAATACAGGACCTTTTAACTGTTTCTCACCTGGTTTCATCCAACATAACGGAGACTGGCATTTTCTACTATAAAGTGCCTTATATGGGCCATTCTAATGGAAGAATGGTAATTGTTATTGTAAAAGTATTCAACTAGTGGCAAATACTGATCCTAATTACCTTTAAATTCCAGAACATATAATCTTAACATATCTTCTAATGTCTGCATCGTTCACTCTTATTGTCCATCTATCTGTAGATGGAACGTTGTACTAAACCGTAGCTGTGTATCCATAGCTTCTTGGAACTTCTGCCAAAATCGAGAAGTAAATTGTGTCCTTATATCCGATATTATCATTGAAGGCACTCCATGAAGCCTTACAATCTTATCATATATAGCTGTGCATATTGAGCTGCAGAATAATTGGACTTAATCTCAAGGAAATGGGTAGATTTCGTCAATCTATCAACAATAACCCCTATGGAATCATTTCTCGATTTAATTCTCGGTAAACCAACTATAAAATTCATAGTAACTTGTTCCCATTTCCACTCGGGTAACTATATCTTCTGTATCAAACCCGATGGCTTCTAGTGTTCAAACTTAACTTGTTGATAAGCTAAGCATGTTGACACAAACTTAGCCACATTTTCTTTTAATATTAGGCCATCAATAAAAATCCTTTAAATCATGATACATCTTGGAAATTCTAGGATGTACACTGTATAAAGAATATTGGGCCTCTCCTTAAAATCTATTCCCGGAGTCCATCAACATCGGGCACACATAATTGTTTACCACATTTCAAAATACTATTCTCATCCGTAAACTCATACGCTTTACGCTTTTGAACATCTTCCTTTAACTTCATCAAATATAGATCCCAATCCTGTGTCACTTTAATATCATCAATTAACAATGGCTTAACCCAGAATTGGGCTATCAGAGTCTAGTTATGATCCTGGGATCCCAAATCTAACTCCATACCCATATTAATTAGCTTATTCATTTCACGAATCAATGGTCTTCTGATAACTGAGATATGAGATAGATTGCCCATAGACTTTCAACTAGAAGCATCTAATACTACATTAGCTTTACTCGGATGGTAAAGGATTTCACAGTCATAATCCTTTAATAGTTCAAACCATCTTTGTTGCCGAAGATTCAGATCCTTTTGCTGAAACATATATTGTAGACTCTTATGATCAGTATAAATTTCATGCTTAGCAATATACAGATAGTATCTCCCAAACATGTGTCGGATAATTCATCTCATGTTTCTTTAACTGTCGAGAAGCACATGCAATCACTCTTCTATTTTGCATTAGAACAAATCTCAATCCAATTCTTGAAACATCATAGTAAACTATGAATTTATCATCTTCTGAAGGCAATGCTAATACTGGAGCACTCATGAGGCAAAACTTTAAAATCTAAAAATTATTCTCACATTCATTTGTCCATTGATACTTGTCTTGTTTCCTGGTTAACTTAGTCAACGGAGCAGCAATTTTAGAAAAATTATTTACAAATCTCTTGTAGTAATTTACCATTCCAGGGAAATTATGAATCTCAGAAATATTAGTAGGCCGAGGCCAATTAGCTACTACTTTTACCTTTTGAGGATCAACCTTGATATCATTTTTACATACCACATGACCAAGGAAACACATTTCAGTTAGCCAAAATTGGCATTTAGACATTTTTGCAAACAATTTATGCTCTCATAGTGTCTATAACACAGTCCTCAAGTGCTCTACATGCTCCTCTTCATTCTTAGAATAGATAAAAATGTCATCTATAAATACTATGAAAAACTTATCCAAGTATGGCTTTAACACTTTTCATTAAATCCATAAATGCAGGTAGAACATTAATTAACCCGAATGGCAACACCAAAAACTCATAATGTCCATACCGGATTCTAAAAGCAGTCTTGGGTACATCTTCTTTCTTAATTCTTAACTGTCCAATCAATCTTTGAGAAGTGTCTGGTAATTCCTCAGAAAAGACATCAGGGAACTCTCGGACCATAGGTATACGATCAATCCCTATTGAAGTCTTTTGCACATCCATTACACATACTAGATACGCTACACAACCCTTTTTTATCTTCTTTCAAGCCTAAATAACAAAAATGAAACTAATTCTAGATTCATACTAATCACTCTGGAACTCAAATTTTGGTTGCCCCTCAGGCTGGAATTTAACTTTCTTTTCATAGCAATCAATAACCGCTCGATGTGCAGTTAACCAATCCATACCAAGTATTACATCAAGTTGCAACATAGGCAACTCTATCAAATTAGCACGTAAAATGTCATTATCAATTTCAATAACACACCTCGGATAATAATAATAATTCACTTTTATATTCTCTCTCATAGGTGTAGTTATCTTTAAGGGCACATTCAATAATTGTTTCTCTCTATTTCATTGTGGTGCAATAAAAGAGTATGTGATACCAGAGTCAAACAATGCATCTGTTATATTATTCTATATTAAAATCATACCTGTAACTGCATTATTAGATTTTTTTGCCTCCTGAGTGTTAACAACAAAAACTCTTCCTTGGCCTCTACCTACTGGGGCCTGACTACTGCTAAGACCCTATCCTTTACCTCTGCCCTTACTAGAAGCCTCTCTAGTCACATTTTGACTCATCTGCACTATAGACTGAGACACTGTAGCAGATGGTTGCTGATCACCCCATAAAGGATATCTGTTAGTGAAATTACCATGTTGCCCACATTTTAGGCAAGCAATTGATTGTTTACGGCATTCCCCTCCATGCCTTCTACCACAAAAATCACAAATGGGCATACTAGGCATCTATGTAATAGGTCTAGAAGATCCTTGTGAATAAGTAGATACTGACTGCCTGACGGAGGTCTTTGATCAAATTTAGTCACAGGCTCTATCTGTCTTAGTTAGGAGCTGACTTCACCTTTTTTGATCTATGAACTAGGTCCTCCTTTTCTTTTCTAATCTCTTTTAGCTCTCTCTGACTTATACTTTTCTTCCATTTGATTAGCTTTATCAATGGTAGTAGTCAGAGATGTAAACTCTGTAGCAATCAAAGCACTGTGAAGTGAGGCATGTAATCCTCTCCTGAATATGATAACCAGATCTGCCTCAGTAGGAGCAATACATATAGCATATCTGCTCAATCTAATAAATTCCTCAGCTTACTTGTCAACAGTTCTATTACCCTTCTCCAGTTGTTCAAATTGAATCAGGTTTCTTGTCTTTACCCCTTCGGGCCATAACGCATCAATCAATCTCTGTTTAAACTCTGCCCAGGTGGGAGGATGATCACTATACAATATGGGATCCATACATTTGGAAAACTATGTCCAAGCTTTCCCTTTCAGAAGCAATCCAACTAACTCAATTGCTCTGGCATCGGAGCAAGATTGTCTCCTAACCACCTTTTCAATCTACTCTGGAAAATCAATCGGCTCATTGCCACTGTCACCTCTGAACTCTAGCAGGTTTAACTTTAGAAAATTGAACATAGTTACTCTGCCCTCATCATAACTCGACGGGCTCCCTGCACAATAGGCTCGCCAGGAAATACTGCTAGTTGCATTGGAGCAGCAGCTGGTGCAACAGGAGGTGGCACTACTGCTGGCGCTGGTGGCGGCGGCATATTCTGTTGTTCCCACCTCAATTTAGCTAATTCACGTCGCAATTATATCATTCCTTACATCATTTCCATTCTCTAGGGGTCATCGCTTTCCCTGGTTTCTTCTGTCATTCATCTGGATCTGGAACATTCCATTGTCATTTCTCTGACAAGAGACTCATTAGAGGCTACTTTGGCCTTTCTGGTATCTTTTTTGTCTTCGTCGTCAGACATCTCTGTCAACTACAGACAACAAAAAATAGAAATAAACTCATTACGATACGTTAATGCAGAATACTTATACACATTTGACGAACAAATCAATAGACAAAACAAGAATTCTTATGCTCAATGGTTTACTTATCTTTACCTATATTGTACTTAGTTACTATTCCTTTGTAACCTTGCTTTGATACCACCTCTGTTGTGTCCCAATTTTGGAACATGACGGTCCTAGGATCTAAGAGATGCCAGAGGCGACCGGCACCCATAGAACCTAGTATCACATCTATCAATCACATGCCA
The DNA here is from genome assembly GCA_948193065.1 of Aleurites moluccanus. Classification (NCBI taxonomy): domain Eukaryota; kingdom Viridiplantae; phylum Streptophyta; class Magnoliopsida; order Malpighiales; family Euphorbiaceae; genus Aleurites; species Aleurites moluccanus. Next base: position 12,638 of record CANXYC012801774.1, read on the forward strand.
TACATATCAATCTATAGCTATATAATCACATAAGCACTATTCATTCTGTCACTCTATCATTCATTCTATAATTTTCTGTAAGTATCATCATCATAAACACATTTACATTTATACTCCAAAATATATCGTACAAATATATATACAATCTCTCTATACCATTATATGGAGAATCTAATACACAAATATAAAGATACAGTTTTTAAATAATTACACTGTCTATATAATACATTAGAATTCCTCAGAGGAACAAAAGTCAGGAATCTGCCTCTACTTTGCACTTGGAAAGGGGAAACAAATAAAGGGGTGAGTATAAAAATACTCAATGAATATAATATGCATCGACCAATAGAAATGGTTGGAATATCAATAACAATAGGCAAATATTCAATGAATAATAATCTGCTCACCAATATCAGAGTAAAGAATCATATTATAGTTAGAGACTGTAGAAACCATAAACAAGTCAGTGAAGCTGTAATCCAGTCATTGGAATATATATCATATAGATATGATAGATAAGACAGAAAAAAGGCAATGAAACTCATATCACATGTATCCATCACGTAGCAATAAACATAAGACTGATAAGGTCTTATGGCTAGGACCGTTAACTTTTCCCAGCTAGGGTATCATTACATAATGTGCACATTAATGATAGTATGTACCCACTAACCTTGTCGGAGAGGCAGCTTTGTCAAATCACATCTGAATCAATAAGAACATATAACAAATCAATAGATATCAATATACAATATCAATCTCATCAAGTAGCAGTAACTCGTGAATAATCAAACGAGACTGCGATTAAACAATAAATAAGCAATAAATGAATCAATATATAGTAGTAATATGATTAGCAATTAATAATGGGATGGATTAAAATTTGGACAAATCAAGTCAAGAAGTTGGCTCAATTGGCATGCCAATGTCACTGGCGATGATGACATTCAAATGGTAGGCCTACGGATGAAATCAATGGTAGGCCTACGGATGAAATCAATGGTAGGCCTATGGATTTTGAACTAGGCATTTCATCGAACACTTGGTGTGCAATAATCAATAGAAATTTTGGCAAGGTTTTGGTGCAATATTGAAATTGCCCCAATATCAATCAACAAGTACACAATGTAGGTTATTCAATAGGCATTTGGCTTCCAACAATAAATAATATTCAAATGATAAAAAGGGCATGGAAAACCAAAGGAAAAACAAGAATAATTCAAGGAAAAAATTGGCTAACATGGTTCGGCCAAAGTGGACCTTTTGTGGGTGGGTTCCATTCAACATTTCAACACATTAGACACTTCAAATGATGCATATTAAACTCATCTAGCATTTCAAATCACTTGAATTGCACACTTTGCCACCAAAGTCTTAAAAGTAGGCAAAAATGGCAACTTTCCACTCTTTTGCTTTCTACATAAATTCAATCACATATAATCCATCTATTAGCCATCAATTAACATAATCTAACCTCATTTAACATTAACTAATACTAATTCAAAGATTCATCTCTTACAGCTTTGAATTAGAGTTTCCAAATTAGGGAAAACCTATCAAATGTATCAATTGATGCAATTAAACACATTACCCATTATATTTAACATCTAAAACATATAAATCAACTATCAAACCAAGAAAATCAATTCATTACCTCAAAGTGAAGAATGGGATGAAATTCATAAACCAACCAATCTTGAAATTCTTTGATTTTCCAAGCAAACCAAGGTTGAAAATCAATGAATCAAAGGTTTGATTCAAGTCATCTTTTGATTTCTCTTTTGATTTTTCAAGAAATTTGGTGGGAGAATGCCATGAAGATTTCAGCCAACACTAAATAAAGAAGAGAAAATAGCTAAAATTCTTCTAAGGCATGCTTATATATTAAGTTAAAATTGGCAAATTGCATTTAGATCCTTAAACTTTTCAAGAATCATACTTTTACCATATTTCCTTTTATAAATTATTCTGACAATTCTGTTGTGAATTGGATTTCAAATAGCTTATTTTTATCTATACTTTATTATAAAAATATTTTCAGAGCCATTTTGAAACTTAGACAGTCGGTTTTCCACTATACCCTTAAAGTTTCACTTATTTACGATTTTGCCATTACTTACTTTTTCAGTGTTCCTAAACATTTTCAACTTTCTCTTTTCACCATAATTACACATAAAAATATGTGATTCTTTTGTCCCTGATCAGAATAAAAATTCTTCAGTCAACCGGACTGCTATTTTCCCAACAGTATAATTAACACCGACATTTTCCTTTATAGTATCTTAAATGCATGCTAACTGTCTTTTAAAATTTATCTTTAGTAATTTTGATGTTCCTAGACCAATAAATGATTAAATAACTATTCAATCATGATAGTATTTTATAGGGTATTACATAACGCTAACAAACATGATACTATCAGTTGAGTCATCGGTGCATAATATTCCAGTGAATTCTTCCCTAACTGGTAAAGACATTATATCATTTACACATTTCATGATTTGTTGAGATACAATGAACATACATCATTTTAGGTCCAAATGGTCCTTTAACAATAATAATAATAGTTCATGGCAGATGACATAATAGTATAACTCATTAATCAATGGTCTTTAGAAAATTAACAATGAATAATTGGTTGAATAATGAACTTTGTTTAAGAATCAATAATTAAATGATTAGCAATGAAAGCATATGGCTTAATAAGAAGAAAGAGAGTTTCAGATATCATACATACTTTAGTCTATTAATGATAATATTAGTATACGATTAAGTGAATATAGATACATATTTATACACACATATTGGCGATCAATAAACTTGATTTAAGAGAATAATTAAGTCATTGGAATTAAATCGACATAGCTTATACAAAAGGAGGTTCTAAAGAACAAGAATGAATGAAACATTGTGTCACACCCCAACTCCAGTGGTGTGACAGTCCTAGGGCAAGGGTAGGCTTAAGGCCACCATAAACCCGTAGAACTCACATATCATGAATCTCATACATAATTATATCAATTATGATCATCATATAATATCATAAAATGATCATTTCTGTAAATTCAATTAAACATCAATCATATCTTTATCATTATCATTTCATAGTTTTCTCTTGTTCCTTACTGATCAAAAGATGCATCTCACATTACTAAGGAACAAGAGTACCCAAAAGGTAACATTTCATACATCAAAACATTATCATCCTCGAATGACTAATTACGGAGCTCTAGAGTACACTCCCAATACATATTATGTCATAATACTATTCAATGAATATACATAATCATATTTCAAAATAATTACAATGCATGCTTCTAGGGAAGAAAGAGTCAAGAAGCTTGATCTTCTCTATTAGCTCCCTCACAAGCAATGCTATCACCTGAAATCCACAGAAGAGGAGTGAGCCTTCAACTCAATAAGATATGAACATCATAAATTAAGAATCTGAATATCAAATCATAATCATAGGTATATATTTATATATATGAGTATGAAAGAATCACAATCTTTTACTTGAAGGAACATTAGTGCTTGCAATAATTAGCAATATCAAATCATATCTCAAATCAAATCATGGTTTTTATTTGGAATATAAAATGCCTACAAAGAATGGCATTATCAAATCTCATCTGATAGAACTGATCTCATGTCATATCATACGTATCAGTAGCCTTGCCACCTTAATGTGAATGCATGCTTGGCCAGGCATACGCTTAGATCTCATGGTCCCCTCTAGGTGGAACACTGATAAAAACCCTATCAGCTGGGCTCCCAAAGTGCACTATGGACCAATGAATTTACTCTCATTGGGAAGAGCATTCTATCCATGGGGTCATGTAGTTTCAATCTCATAATAAGTATTGGTCGCAAGACCATCAACATAAATCATCATTCGAATAAGGTTTAACAATTAAGAAGCATATGAACTTAATCCAAGAAGGTTGATCCAGTCATTCACATTGTACAATTATATAAATATGGATGAACAAATATAAGAATACTTGGTTATATTATTTCAAAGAACGATAATCAAATGAGATGTTCATACTTACCTCTTACACAATTTCTCTTAAATTTCTTTAGCAATTTGCTCAATTCCAACTCCTCAATTACTTTGATTTCCTC
>CANXYC012802361.1:0-30874 GCA_948193065.1 Aleurites moluccanus
CGAGGAGTGACAGAAATCCCATACATACCACACAAAAAAAACAGAGATACATATATATATATAAATTGATATTTATTTATATATATATATATATATATATATATATATATATATATATATATATATATATATATATATATATGATGAAAATAAATATAATTTGATATTTATTATTTTTTATCAAACATTAAAAAAAATTATCTCTTGAATTAAAAAATAGTTCGGTTCGACCGGTTCATCGATTTTTTAATAAATTTTTAGGGGACGATTTTTTGGAATTGACCGGACCATCTTTGGTTCGGTTCTCAATTTTTTGGTTCGACCAGCTGGTTCGATCCAATTTTAACAACAATGGAAAATAGAAGCAAAGATGACTTTAAACTCAAAATAGAAAAACAAAGCTAGCTAGTTGAGAATGTTCTACAGTAATAAACTCTTATGTAAAAGTATACAGACACAAACATAATGATATATCAAGAACACCTTTGTCTTTGTTTTAGGTTTTGAAAAAGAGGACAAGGTTGTTGGCCACAAGAAAAGCAGCCATTCCCTACTATATATGTAATAATAAAAAAAAAAATGTTCATGCTCCATTAATAAAGCAATGACTAACAAAGCAAATCGGATTTTTATCACTTTCTCTTCGGTTACACTTATGTTAGCTTTAACTAAGACTCGTATTGACCCACAAGCAATCTAGCAACGCCTTTTCTTTTTCTTTTTCGTTTTCAGTGATGACAATTAGATGTTAGAAATGGATAGTTAGAGGCAAATGTTAATCCTTATAAATTTAATTAATTTTTAACTTTTCAATTATAATATTTGATATGAGTCAGCATCCATTCAATATATTGAGTTGATAAATAGAAAAGTCCAATTTCAGTGAACATAAGTTCATAACCTTTTTTAATATCCACTTTGCTCATTCATAAGCCTCATCCATTTGTAACAACGCCAGTAGAAACTATGGACATGGATGACTGAGCTACTTTGCCATCAGAGTAGCCATAACTACCCATAGGACCAGAGGTTATACACAATCCCAGCCGTCCATCTTCTTACCAGAGGGAAGGGGTTCACTTGAAAGATTCTCCAATGCCAAAGGAGATAAGGTCAAGATCATCCTGTGGACTATCATGTGTCCGAATTGTCACCTTCAACTGTTAGACCTGTCATTTCAAATCAATTCATCTCCACATAAAACAACCTGGTGGAAGGAGTCATCCCAAGCAGGAGCCTCTATAAGATACCACCATCGCACAACTAGCCAGGCAGAGGTAGAAAACACACGAAACTATAACTTTAAACTCTAATATTCTACATTAAAAGCTTTCCAAGAATCCTTTCACTCTCAGTGCTAACTTAAATATCTGAGAATATTTACCAAATCTAAGGCTTGACTTTTAGATTGTCTTGCAGGCTACATTTCATTTTCAAAAAAGTCCAACTCAACATTTTATCAAGTGAGAACTTATCAATATTCAACCATTAATAATTAAATTTTAAAATGCTTATTCTAAAAGTTAAACATATCAAATATATTTCAAAAATTGAGTTTATCACATATCTCAAACTAGAAGTTGATAACACAAATGCTACACACTTGCTTTCAAGATATTCGCTCAATTCAGATAGATTTTAAATACAGATAGTTTATGTTGTAATTATATATGTAATTTTTTAGTATTGCCGAAAGAAACCCAACTTTTAAATAAAAAATACATATAAACTATTAAATTAAATTTATAGGCGGGAGAATATTCTTTTTATGGTATGGTTATATAAAAAACCACATATCACAATGAAGTAGGATTTCATAATAACCTTTTCTAATATAATTTACTTTAGTAGTTTTTTTTTAATCACATGTATTTCTATTTCTATTTTATGATTAACAGAATTAAATATTATTTTGAAATTCATAATTATTCTTTCCAGTAATATTTTTAGAATCGGACTGATTAAAGAATTAATAAAATTAAAGGGTTAGATATTCGACTAGAATCAAATCGAGAAAAAATCGATATACATACATATGTATATATAATTTGACATTTATTATATATATAATGAAAATAAATATGATTCAGCCTTTATTATTTTTGATAAAAAATAAAAATAAAAATTGACCTGATTGAATAAAAAAAAAACGATCTGATTTGATTAATTTATTGATTTTTTAACTGATTTTTGGGAGACTGATTTTTGTAGGCTGACTGAACCGATTTTTGATTTGATTTCTAATTTTTTCGATTCAACTGGCTAATCCGATTCAATTTTGACAACCATGCCTCCTAATACGTACATTTTCTACTGATCGATTTTTCATATTAATCTTTCCCTCAAAGTCAGTCTTTCTTATATATATATAATTGCTTTCATTTGTTAGTATAATGTATTTATTTCTTGATATTACATTAATTGTTGAATGATCGAGCACATGAGGTTTAAATTATGATATAATCATCTCTTTTTAAGTGTAATCAGCATAAAATGGCAAACTACTTTCATAACATAACTCCAAGAGATTTCTCCTACAATTTCCAGTTACGAAAAATAATGAATATTATTTATGATTATTTTGTTTAATAGTAAATAAAACATTTAAGCTTGAGTTACTATTATTATTATTATTATTATTTTGAATAAGTTTGAGTTATTAGAAAGCATATATTAAAAGGGTATTTGGGTACAAACCCTATTTTGAAAATACAATTTTAAAAACATAATTTCAAAAAAAATTGTTATGTCTAATTTAAATTTTTTCTGTTTTTAAGTTTCAAAACAACGTTTTGAATTAATTATCTAAATACTCAAAAAATTATTTAACATTTTTAAAATTTCAAAATGACATTTCATACCTATTTTAAATAAATATAAACACCCACTAAAAATCACAAATTCTAAAGTGAGTTATTATTATTATTATTTTCAGTAAGTTAGGAGTATCAATAGACTAGCTTATGTATCAACAAAAATTAAATGTTCTTTATGGACGAATTCAAGGGTGCACCTTTATACTCAATCTATGTATTCAAGAACATTTACCTCTTTAAGTGTTGGCTGCGAGAATCCAATAATGATAAATAAAGAGATGAATTATTATTTAGTCAAGGAGGTATAAGCATAATAAAAATCATTTTTATATTTTTAATGTGGAATTTGTATAGTGTAATTTGGTCCAACCTACAGAAAATTATACATAATACCAACATTATAAAATTTTCTGAAATAAAAATATTTACCTTCAAGTATGGCTACAAATTAAATTTAAAACTTAGTCAATAAAATAAATAGTATTTTTTTAATTAAAAGATTAGAGATAACTTATAATCAGTTTATATGTCAACTGAAACTAAAAATTTCTTTTCAGGCAAATTTATCTTTCACGTTCAGTCTATATGTTTAGAAATTATCTCCAACATATTAATCTTAATAATTAAATCATAATCAATAAAAAGAAAAATAAATTCACTTGAAACAAATTAACCATTAAAAAAGCAATTTCACTACATAACTATATGAATCATAACTTGGGTAGGTTGCGTTTTTTTTTTTTTTAAGCTTCAATTAATAATCTCAGCGGAAATTACATATAAAAGAAATGGGGGAACAAAATTAAGGATATAATCATGGTTGTCAAAATCGGACCGAATTGGTTGGTCAAATAAAAAAATTAGAAATTGAACTAAGGATTGGTCCGGTTAATTATCAAAAACTCGTCTCTCAAAAATCAGTTAAAAAACCGATGAACTGGTGGGTTAATAGTGAACAGATCAAACTGGATCGATTTTTCTAGTTCGAGCGGAGTTTTTTTTTTTTAATTATTTTTTTTATTTTTTATCGAAAATAATAAATGTTAAATTATATTTATTTTCATTATATATATAATAAATGTCAAATTATATATACATATATATATATATCATTTTTTTTTTTATTTAATCAGTTTAATTCTGATCGAATTTTTGACTCTCTACTTTCATCAGATCTTTAATTGGTCGGATTTTAAAAACATTGGATATAATTGTTACACTTGATTTGAAACTGATATTGGTCCAGACAGGTAGGAAATTTTTTTAAAACTTGGTGGGTTAAATTTGAAAGCTTCTCTTTAGCTAAATAGCAAAAAATGAGTACCATCAATTCATATTTTACATAATGGAATAATATCTTCTGAATAATATAAAGTCCTAAAGCTTAAGATAGATATAATGAGATAATAATGCCAAATTCTATTTCTGTAATGTTTTCCAAATTTAATTGAATGGTTTGAATTTTAGTTTTTGCTTTATAGAAATATATATTTGGTACCGAATTCTTGTTAGTGTGTCAATTTATCAACCCATAGGTGGGTCAAAGTCAGGTTGGTTGGCAGCTCTTTTATGGTTTTGCTATAGTTAGTTGACAAGTCATTTATTTTTCTTTATTTGGAGATGTGTATATATTAGAGTTAAAAAATAAAATACTAAATATATATAATTAATAGGTGGATTGTGCTTTATGTGAATTTTAATGGTATTTATTATTTAATTTATATTTTTTAAAATAATTTAATACGTATAAATTATTATTATTATTATTATTATTATTATTATTATTATTGGAGATTATATAATTATGAAATGATAATCTCAAAATTAGATATTGGGAGAAAAACTCAATTATATATAAATTTATTTAATATTTTATATTTAATCAATATATATTTAATCAATGTGAAATATTATATCTTAATAATTTTTCTCAATGATAATTAAATTAAAATAATTTTTTATTAAATTTAATTAATACTTACAAATTTATAATAGAAACTACATTCAACACTATTTATCACCGGGTTAAAAGACATAATGAAACTCATTACGGAGTGAACGCTTATTACCAGATCAAAAAATAAAATTAAATTCAACCCAATTTATAATATAATAAGAGGTGGTGCAAGAATTTAGCCATTGATACCATATTACAAATATTGAAACTTATATAATTATGAAAATTTTAACTTCAAAAGTTAACTATTGAAGTTAAAAAGACTAATTATATATAAATTTATTCAGTATCTTATATTTAATTAATATGAAATATTATATCTTAATAATAACAACAATAATAATAATAATAATAATAATAATTATTATTAATAAGTTTAAATATAATATGTTGATAATTTTGAATATCTACACAAAGAAAATATACAGCTAAATTTATTATTTATGAACTAATTGAATGTATATTAGTCTATATAATTTTAAATTTGGATCTATCAAAATATAATAATGTGAAAAAATTAATGAGATGACTTTACATAAATTTAATTTTTGAGATAATTAATTGACACATAGTATTTTTTTTTTTTTTTTTAAATAACACTTGAACTCAGTTTTTATTTTATATATTGATTAGAGTTAAAAAATCTCACATTAATATACAATTATAAATATTAACACTGTTTAACTCTTTTCTTACCACAAATATATAAATGAATTGTTACTAGAAGTTTTAATAAGAGTTTGTTGTTCCCTTGAAGAGAATAATTTGAATATCAAAATTATAAATTCTTCAATTTAGTCAATGGTTAATAAGATGATAGTAAGAACAATTACTAAATAAGCAATGAAGATAATATTATTAAAATTAAACAACCAAACAATTAAAATGATAAATCATATGCAATTTGGAGAAAGTCTAATAGTGTTTAGATTTCAATTGAATTTTAAATCTTGTAGTCCACATAAACTCATGCATTTATTCAAGTGAGTTGAATTTAAAAATATTTTTTAGGTAAAATAAAATTCTCTCTCAAAATAAGTTATTCATACCTAAATTAAGTTTATATCTACTCCCGTGCTTACAAGAATTGAACCGAATTCATTAAGTTTTATGAAAAACATTCAACAACATCTATGTATAATTATATTTCAATGAAGTAACATCTCTTAGTTGGATTTATCATATTCATGAACAAAAACTTTACACTTCTATTCTTGTTATTTTATGTAAAGTCTTAGATTCTGAAAATGATAGCCAATCACTCACACACATTAAGTTAAAAAAAATAAATTAAATCTAAATAAATAATCACAAAATAGAGCATACATAAATCCACAAACAATCTAATCAATTTATCTCTAAATAGTAGTCAAATATTTAGCTACTCATTAGTAAAACAAACAAAGAAATAATAATTGCATTAAGTCAAGTATGATGTTCAATATAAATAAAAGAGAAAAAGGTTTAGATTGCATAAGAATGATGTGTTTCTTAAATACTTGGAGCCATAGAGTTAAGAAATCAACCTATCAAATTGAGCTAACTCTTACTGTTTTTAAATCTTTATATATATTTTTGTCAACCAAAATACAATGCAACAAAAACTATTGTATTTACAATAATTAATTTATACTATGTTGTATTCAAATACAATAGAAATATTATAGAAATACAATGTAAGCATACACCGTTATCAATTAATAATAATAATTATAGTTATGAAAATCGGATCGGACTGACCGATCGATCCAGAAAAATTAGAAATCAAATTAAGTATTGGTTATGTCAGCCTCCATTTATCCGTCCCAAAAAATTAATTAAAAAATCAATAAACAGGTCGGTTAATCAATAAATCGAATCGATTTTAGCGGGATAGTTTTTTTTTTTAATTTTTTATCAAAACGAAGAAAAATGGCGTTATTTTAAATTAAAAAAAAAAATAAAAAAATTTCAATAATTTTATTTTAATTTTACTCCACATCAAAATTTATCTGACACCAAAATTATAATTTTATTGCGTTAGTAGATATTTGAGTAAGTATATATATAACTTTTAACTTAATGTGATTGGATTGATATTATAAAAAATATAATTTTATATAAATTTTTAATTTAATTATAATTATATTATATTTATTTTCATCGTGTATATATATATATATATAATAAATATCAAATTATATATATTATTTTTTTTTAATTTAATAAATTCTACTGGATTCTCTAATTCTCTGTTCACAAACGATAATTTAACGGATTGGATTTTGAAAACATTGGTAATAACAAATGTATAGAAGAAAAAAAAAAAAAAAAAAGGTGTGAGTGTGTCCGTACGAGGAGGATGTTTGTGTGTAGACTGTAGAGAGAAAATGGGCAAAGAAAGTCTCCACTTCTCCGTGTCCGACGCCTGTCGTCCTTCTCTCTTTCTCACCGTGCTCCGTACACTTCGCACCCACTTCAATGTCAAATCACCTCTCTCTCACTCTCCTCTTTTTTTTTTTTTGCTTTTCTTCGGACTTCAAAAAAACATCAATGTTATAATATATAATGTATATTACTATATATTATTAAATGAAATGGAAACTGGTTTTTATTAATTAGAATTTGAGTTAATTAAAATATTATAAAAAAAATTAGTAATTTATGGATTGTACTATTGAAATTAAAAGTTTCTAAAAAAATTATAAAAAATTTCAAATTTTAATTTTTTTTTTTTGTAATTAAACCAAAGTATATAATACACCTAATATAATTATTAATTAATATTATTAAAAAAATATTTCATATAGAATAATGAGAAAATATATAAAAAATTTATAAGTTAAGAAATATTGGATCTAATATAAGTCAATTAATTTTATATAAGTAAGTTTTAACATTTATTTACTTATAAGTTTATATGTATATATTCCTATAAATTTTAATATGATATCAAAATTTCATATCCAAATAAATTAATTGTTTTATTGTTGGACTGATGATGATATCAGTTCAGACTGAAATTAAAAAAAAGTTATCCATCAGTTTATTTGTTAGTAAATATTAACTGACTTGTTGATATTAAATCATAGGTCAAGTCTGATTATAGTTGAAGGAATATGAGCATTTTATATCAAATAATGAAAAAATATATAAAAATTTTATAAGCGAAGTTCACATATGTACAGTCCATCAACTTTAATAAATAGCATACTTAATATTATACTAACATATGATATACTCAAAACTGTATATTTATTGTGGATGCTATACAAATATATGTATTTATACTCAATACTAATAGATTAACATTTGTAATAATAACTTAATACTTGTGCATATTTCGATTAGATAATTGAATCATATGCACATTTTCTTTTTTAATATTAAAATATATATATACACACTAATAGATTATATGTTTATTATTTGAAAAGAAAAAAGCTGCTTTCCTTGTGATTAATATTTTTGTGCTTGGTTTTGTATTAGAATATGGTGTGTGCTATGAATCATGTGGCATACAAAATTGCACATTTATAATTGCCTTTTGCAATAAAATTTAGACCAATTTGATTTAGTATCTAAAAATTTATACACTAGTAAGACAATTAGGCTAGGTATATAGCTAGATGAATTTCTACTAAATTTTTTTATTCAGCAAAAAAAAAAAAATTAAAATGCCTCCTTAATTAATTATCCTAATCCACTAAGAAAGCTTATCTTAAATGCTATAATTATGTTACCATCTACATTGACATTATGTTTTTATTTTTGATTGAAAAAGAAGAGAAACTTATCTTTAAAAATTGAGTGCATGCTGCGTATGCAAGTTGTAAAGAATTACAACAAATTCAATTAACCAGAAGATTAATGATGTCACTGGAGTCTACTTAACAGAAAAAGAATAATTAAAAATAATATTATTTCATGATTATGAAAATATAACATTTATTCTTCACTTATATATGGAATTATATTTTACAAATTTGTGAAATATTTTATTATTCTATATATGTTCCTGTTTTTTACTGCATACGTTAATAAATTAAAAGAAGTCTAGATGTGGAAGAGGAATAGATGTTTGTGATCCAAATGGTTGGAAAATAATTAAAAACTTTTCCCCATGATATTATTAGCAATTAAGGACTCTATACTTTTCTTTTTCCCTTGATATTATTTAGAAATTAAGGATTTCTCTATACTTTTCTTTTCCTTCTAGTAAAATTGAAAATCTCTAGGAAAGTTCAGTAGAATTTTCGGTTGCAATAATTTTGTATAAAAATTGGCATTATAATCTTTTGAAGCCTAATAAATATAATTTATAAGAACATCCAATAAGAAAAATTATATACTAGATGTATACTCTTATCTCATACACTCAAATCAATAGGTGAAAAGAATTTAATTAATATGACTCTTATATCTATTTGTTTTTCAATAAAGAGATACTCATACCATTTTTGTTCCAAATATTATTATGTCATTAAATTAGAGTATACACCGAGTATAGATAAGACTTCCTCAATCCAATAATTAGATTGTTAATTACTTAGTTTATAACGATCTGATTCGAAACTGACTCCAAATAGCCTACTGTTTTATAACTCAATATGAACTTAAAACGATTAGTACAAATTATATAAATAGGAATTGGTTGATATTTATAAATCACTTTCAACTTCCCCACATTTTATATGTGGAATATTTCCTACTGCTTATGACATGTTAGCTTAAGGCCCTTAAGCTAGCACGTCATTTGATTAAACTGTTACATTTTTTCCATCCTTTATGACGGGACACACGTTATTGTCGTGGCTAAGTTGGTTCACATTTTACAATTGAACTCAGATCACTAGTCATAAATGGCCTTGAATATTGTGGTTTGTTGGTACACATGATGACTTCATCTCATGTTTCATTAATAGACTTTTCTTTTTTGGGCCAACCAGCTTCGTACAATATGATTCCAAAATGGCTTTATACCATTTGTAACAATTTGGTCCAAAATTGAACCCAAATAACTTATTATTTTATAGCTCAATCTCAATCTAAAATAGTTAATATAACTTATATAGATGGTAACTAGTTGAATCTTATAAATCTCTTTCTATTTCCTTACACTTTAAATGTGGGATATTTTCTCCTGCTTGTGACATGCTAACTTAAGGAAAATTTAGGGCCTAATACTGTCAAATTATTACTTTAAAATTATCAATTTTCTTTGTTTCTTTTTTTAATAATGAACTATAAGGAAGTTTGCACCTCTTTTTATTGATCAGGATTTGAATATATAGGCCGGTCATGGGGTGGGCTCTTAGACTCACCTGGAAAAAAAACTTAGTCTGGATTGAGAAGTAAGCTGGCCAAGGATACCTTGACTGACAAAAAAAAAAATGATAAGTCACCTAGTTAATCTAAATTTGAATTATTTCATGACTTGTACCATAAAAATATACAAAAGTATATGTACTAGTGGTTCTTATCTAAGTTTCATCTTTTAATATGGAATTAAAAAAACAAAAGAAACTAAATTGAAGTATACAAGAGATATAAATGAAAGACAATAAAACCCAAACCTTTTTTGAAAGTACTGACCAAAAAGAAAAATATGAGTCAATCAGAAAATTACATTTGATAAGGAAACTGAGAATATATAGGAATTAATTAAGCAGAGAAACAACTGGACTGAGTGGTACTTGTAATTCAAATTTCAAACATGTAGAAAATGAATGGATGATTTCAAAGAAGTCTATAAGACACCTATAAATTGTACAAAGATGACCAACCTCTAATAAGAAATACAAATGGACAATTCATGTATCTTTGATGTCCCTACTGAAATCCAATACTCTCTGAATATGTAGAACTAATGAATTTAGTTTTCAAAATTCATTTAAAATTATAATGAAATGCTAAAAATTAAAGAATTGCTCTTGTTAATTTTTAATTAACAGATGACTCCAACTGCTGAATCAAACATGTCCAAGTATATACACATATATATAGAATATAATATGAAGCTAGCTTGTTAATAAGTTAGGTGTAATAGATGAAGTAGAGCAGAGACAAAACTTTAAAAAGAACCAGAAAAAGGCATAAAATTGGAAAAGTTGAGACAGAGAATAAAAAGCATAAAAGGGTCTAAAAATGGGAAATGAGAGATCAACACAAGGAAGCTGATGAGGATGAGCTATAGCCACTCCCCTTCATATATTGATGGGTCAGGGCCCTGTCAATTCCAGCCCCCACCACCACTTCCGATATATATACATATATATATGCTTGTAGAGGACGCAACCATACATATATAACAAATTCATTTTCCAGTTCTCAGATTATTTCTATTAATTTCACATATAAATAAATAAATAAAAGAGTGACAGAGAGACTTGTTCAGTGAGATTTAAAGATTATGGTAAAATTGGTACTTAGGATTACGATGTATAACTGTTGTGGGTCTCTCTCTTCTGACAAATCAACTAATAATCCTTATTTCTCTCTCTTTTATTCATTATACTCATTGAACCCTCTTTTTTTTATCTCTCTCTGTGTCTCTGTCTCTCTTTCTCTATAAGTATTTATACCCTTCAAAGCCTTCTCAAGAATTAAACATCTTTCTTTTTCTTTCATTTCTTGAAATCTCTCTCGCTCTCTCGCTCTCTCTCTCTCAAACATTTTTCATTTTTTTTCTTTTGAGAGATGTTCTTGTCTTTCTGGGGATACATATATATAATTTTATCTCTGTATTCTTTGTTTTTCAATCTTTTTTCAGAGAATAAGTGTTTGGCACTTTGTCATTTTATGCATAGAGAATAAACATTATATACTATAATATAGCTTCTTTTTTTTTTTTTTTAACCAAGTGGGTCTTTACTCTTTAGTTCTCTTTAATTTAATTTACTTATTATTTCACATCTTAGACATGGCCTTCAAGCTTTTCAATGTTTTTTTTCTTTTCTTTTTTTATATGAAAAAGTTATTGACTTTGCCTTTTATTCACCTTTACTTAATGACAGATAAGGGGGGGAGAGAGAGAGAGATTTAGGTTTAGGGTTAGGGTTCTCATGGTATAGGAAAAAAAAAACTAAACTCTTTCTAATCTTCCCCTTTCTTTCATTTTGATTGTGCATGGGCAAATGATACTGATGAATATATATCGTACCAAGATCTCAAGAAAACTATACTTTCGCAATACCAGTCACTGTTTGCTGATGGAGCATCATCAAGATTCACAAAACTTTATCTCTTGGGCCAATGTTTTTTTTTTTCTTTTTTACTTTTTCTTTTTTTGTGATCCCTTTTTTGCTTAAAAATTCATTAATAGTCCCTTTGATATAATGGGAATCTTGATGATGCTGCAGCGGCAATAAATGGCTAAAAATTCCTTTGATATCTCCATTTTTCAACTTCACAAGAGATCCATATTAAAGGGTAAGTAGCCATTAAATATATAAAACCAATTTTATGATCTTGATTCTTGACTCTGCTGCTTAGGTCTCTTTCTTTTTATGTTTGTTTATAGTTTTACTAATATATGCAAAAAACACAACTAGGGTTTTGTGCTTCTCCCTCTGCAACTTGCACTATGCTATGTTTTGTGTGAACTGATGTTCGCCTGAACACTAATAAGTTTTGATTTAGTAGTAGAGTTGTTTTAAACCCTGTAAAAGACTAATTTAAAAAAGAAAAAAAGAAATCAGTTTTGGTGTAAATTAATTAATTTGTTTGTTAATTGGAGATTTTATTTGATTTGATTTCATTTTTTTGTGATTATAGATTTTTTAGTGCTTTTTTTTCTGAATGGCTTTTCTCAGGGTGGGCTTTGTACTGCCATCACCTGGTTTCAGAAGGTATGTCTGTCCTTTGGTTAACTTCTGTACCATTAGAAAATCATGGGGTTTATTTTTGCTTTTCATTTTTTGAATATTTTAGCTTCTTTTTTCTTTCTTCTTTATGATCTGCTTCTTTCTTTAGATCTCTTTTCTTTATTATTATTTTTATTATATTATTCTTTTAATCTAACAGTTTTTATTAGTATTTTCAGATCAGTGACACAAAGTTTCCTTCTTTTTATTCTCTTTCTTGGTGGGGGAGAAGAGTACATGATGTGTTTGGAATATATAACTAAGTCCTATATATAACCATTAATTTTTCTGCTGCAAATTAGTATTAGAAGGATTTTGGTTGTCACCTGGCATCCTCTCTTCATTATGAAAAATCTACAGCTTCTTTTTTTTTATGATATATTTTCAGATTTAGCATTTTGTTACTATTGTTTTATGATCTTTTGAACTTTTTTTGAAACTATGGTTTTGATTTTCATGGTTTCTTGAAAATCTTTTTAGATTTTGATTTGGGCTGCAAAAAAAAAAAAAAACAAAGATTGGTTCTCTGAATGATTTTCTGGTTAAGATTAACAAATTTCTTGATCTCACCTGTTTAGGATTTGAAATTTTTGTAATTTTTTTTAACTATAATTTAGATAATTATTTTCTTATGGTTAAATAGTACAGTGGATACTTTGTATGTGTGGCCTATCTGAATCCTTACACTTTGATATTTTGTGGCTTTTTTTTTAAGAATTTATTTTTAGCATAGGTTAAAGACTTAGATTGAAAGATTTGATGTTTTGTATATTGCTGATTAATGAAGTTCTTGCTGTGGTTGTAGATATTATTGGTAACAGTGGAGTTGAAAAGATTTTTATTTATTTTATTAATATTATTATCTTGGAAGCTCAAAACAAAAGATTATTAATTTTTGTTTGAATCTTGGATAAGATTAGAAAAGAAATGCATTTATAGCATTCATTATGATGGGAAATAGCACCCATTAGATTCTTTCTTTTTAATTTTTTTTCATCAATTTTTTTTTTCTTAATTAAGTTCTTCTATTTAATTAATTCATCTATTTCTGTGAATACTTAGTTGTAGCTTTTTATAAATTATTGTATAGTTCTTGATAAATGAAAGTGATTCTTGCAAGTATTAGTCAAATCTATCTTCAAATATACTTTTTTCTTTATATCTGGGTTCATTAAACTTGATGTTAATTACTAATATTTTATGATATATTTATGTTAAGTATAATAGTGTTGATTATCTGTGTTGTTTTGTTTTTCACTTTGGACAATAGTGTGTTCCATTTGCTAAAGGCAGTGGCAATTGATGATTTGGTGGCTGAATTATAATCCATCAAAAATTTGATTTACCTTTTAAGTCAAGATTCCTTCCTTGTCTCTTTTCAATTCATAATCCATTTCAATCAGTACAGTACATGTTACTTTAGCTGGATTTGCATTCATCAAACTGCTGTGTTCTTGGTTGCACTGAGCCTAAGCTTTACCCATAAATTTCAAAACAGGGTTTCTTGGCCATGAATAGGGCTACTTTTCTTAATTAATATAAACTTGAACTTAATGAAAATTTTCTGAATAGGGCTACTTTTCTTAATTAATATAAACCTTAGTATTGATCTTAATGGAAAATTTGTGTATATATTGACTGCATAAATTTATCTATACGTTAATCTAATAAATGTTGAGATATTTTACTATACTTATCTTATTTATTTTTTGCTCAATGAAAATATATCGATATTTTTTTGTAGTTTATATATTTTTATATTATTGAATTAATGAATCTTAATATTATCATTAGAATGTAATAGCCATGTAATCAAGTGTTAATTTCATAACACAGGAGATTAGTAGTTCAAATAATTATAGTTTCATTCCGTTTCAAGAATTTACAATATTACCAAAATAATAATAATAAAAGCATCAATGTTCCTTTTGCTTTTCATTAAAAGTTGGATTGGTGAGTTCTAAACTAGAAGCAACAGAAAATAACTTCTTTTCCAATTTAAAAATATTTTAATTGTACCTCATGAATAATGTTTCTAATGTTAGAATTAGATTCAACTTATAATGTTTTTTAATCTAAGTGGTGTCAGTGTCGTGGCCAGAACTTTAGAACCTTAAAACATGGGCTGGTCAGTTAAATCATTAACTGTTAAAAACAACCTTGTACTATTTGGCCCACAAAGAAATCTAATAGACTTTTAACTATGTTTGAAATAGTCAGTTTAATTGGCCCATACTCTCTTTCTCTGTCTCCATTTTATTTTATTATTATCTAATGGTTTTTATTAATATATTCAAAAAATATTTATTATTATTATTATCATTATTATTAAAGTAGTTATTGGTCTTTGTTGGTTTGATTAAGTTTGAGATTTTAGTTTAGATTTACCAAAAAACATATATTTACTCTGTTCTGTTATTATAGTTAATATAATGAGAATTTAGTCAACATATATATATATATATATAATTCATTATTATCGTTGTTGAAGATTATCTGACAAGGAGACAAAAAATCCCATTTCATTTCATTTCATCATTTTGAAATCAATTGTAAGATCATGAAATCAGACAAGAACAATAATCAATAATATACTAATTAATTTGTGTTAAATTATTATTATTATAATTGGAAATTATATATATATATATATATATATATATATATATATATATATATACATATTGTAGTTCACATGGTGACATGCCATATTGTTTTCCCACTAATTAATGATAGCAATATAGAACAATGTATTGAATTTATCATACAAGAAACAAGATCATTGTTCAATATTATTTTAGAGCATCTCCAACTCATTACTCCATTTTTTACTCTATTTTATACTATCTGTCACATTAAACAGTAATTCCACTTCAACCATAATTTTATATTTTATTTTATTTTTTACTCTATTTTGCATTACGTACGTGTTTAATTTAAATATTTATAATAATTTTAATAAATACTATTGAATATAAATATTTTATGGTGATATTTTATGTGTTTGTATATTATATGCCAAAATATAAATAATTTTAATTTTATTAATTATATTTAATTTGAATATTTATGTACTTCTAGTTAATATAAATGTAAAAATATGATATTTTTATTAGTATTTTTATTTTATATTGTAATGGGATTTTCTTGTATGTTTGTTTTTAATATAAAAATTTAGTAGTGATTTTTTGCATTTTTGTATTTAATATAAAAATTGAGGTAATTTTATATATTTTATTAATTGTATTTAATTTAAATGTTCATATAATTTTAATTAATATAATTAATTAATTTTAACTTTAATGTCGATTGTATCTTTATTGGTTTATATTTTATATGTATTTGGGTAAAATATATAAATATAAATTAAAAGATTTATTAAATAATAAATTAAAAAAAAATAACGCATCTACATTGCATTACCAAATATGGCGATGCACTGTAACTGAACTCCAAAATAGCGCTATTTTTAGTTCTGGATTGGAGCAAAATTTAGAGTTGAAGACAGCGTTTAGCGCAGGTTTCACCATGAGTTGGACATCGCCTTAGCAAATTATATTTATTTTATGAATTTGATCTAATTAATAAATTGATTTCTTAAAACAGCCTTGTTAGTTGGAAAGCAATTTATAAAGTTTAATTAGTTATAATCAAAATAATTTGAATTAACTATTTTAAGTCGAGATTGAGTAAAAAAATAATTAATCATTTGAAGTTATTTCTAATCGGAGCAGTTATATCTCTATTTGTATAAAAATAAAATAAAAAATTTTCTCTAAATTAGGACGGAAAATATAAATTTATCCATACTCACTTTTTTTTCACCTTCAAATTTTTTTATAAAAAATAAAATAAAAAAGATACTTAAAAAAAAATTATTGATGAAAATGATTCCCTTATTTAATTATTTTATTGAAATATTTTCTTTTTTAATTTTTATGAAAAAAGAGTTGAGGTGAAAAAAAATATGGATAAATATAAATTTATTTATTTTTATATCTAAATTTAATAAAAAAATTTCACTTCTTACGTAAAATAACTAACTGAATAGATAACGAATTAAAAGTAAAACTATAGAAATTTTCTAATTAATTTCCCACTTTATTAATTAGATCAATTTTAGATAATAATTTATCCTATTTTCTTTATTAAACAAAACACTTCTATTCTTTTGTTTTCTATTTTTATTTTTTTTAATTGCTTTTGCAATGATAACGTCATATATAGAAACTATTTAAATTAATTAAAATACTGTTTTTCTGATTAGTAGGAGAGAGATTCAGCATTAGTGATATTCCAATCTTATTACAAGAATGGTTCAATAAAAGTCTATTTATGAATAATTTCTCAAAGAATAGAGTAATTCTAGAGAACAAAAGTTTTTTTATTCAATTTTAATAATAAAAATTATTTATAAATAAATTATTATATTTAGCATTCAAATGATTAAATCTGAAATTTTTTTGCACCGCATGAGCTAGTTTTTTAAGTTGGATTTATAATACCTTTAGTTTGGAGTTGATCTTTTGGTAAGTTATATCAAATTTATTTGATATAATTTGATTTAAATATAAGAAATTAATAAGATAGTATTTTAAATTAAATTTTATTTTTAAGAATAAATATAAAATGTAGAGATCTATAACAACTAAATTTTTATAAATTAAAATCATATTGTAAGATAATATTATATAAATTAATTTTGTCACCATATTAATTTTTTTTACTCAATTAATTGAAAAAATTATTTATATTGAGATTAAAAAATTTATAAAAAAAAATCTTTTTAATATCTTAGCTGAAAATTCTAATTCCATTTAATAATAATAATAATCTAAAGAGAAAATGATATAAACATTTAAATTTTAAAGTATATACGTTAGTTTTACCATATAAAACGGTCAAAAAAAAAATGAGTCACTGAACATGTTTAGTTTTAGATTTAATTTGAATATAATTCAATGAAAAATAGAGTAACAAATCGGTGTATTTTGGTTAAATTTTTTTATTTAGACTTTTATTTTGACAATTTAATATTTTTTATTTATTTTTGATAATTTTTATTTATTTATTTTCTTTTAATAAAAAATCTGTTTTAAAACATCTTTTAAAATATTATTTTTATAATATTTTATTTTATCATTTATTTAATTCTGATGATTTATTTATTTTTCGAAATAAATTATCATATTAAATAATTAAAATTTTCTGAAAACTATTTTTTATATATAATTATGCAAGTTTTAGAGTTAAAGTATCTTTTAATTAAAATAAAATAATTTTTTTGTATAAAAATATTTTAATTTTTAATATTTTTTAAATTAACAAATTTTAATATCTATTAATCTTTTAAAAAGTTTTCACACCCTCATATATGTAACTAATACATAAAGGCAATATTAGTGGACAAAACCATAATTTTTAAAGTCTTATCTAAGAGACTAAGACACAACCAACTAAAGACAAAATCTTCAATCAAGCAAGGGACTAAAACTAATTTTGATTAAGAAAACAAATTGGTCATCCCATGATGTTAGATTCCATATCCAAATTTCTTAATTGTTTTTTTGTTTCACTTTATCATATGTATGACATTTTGCATATGAATAAATTTGACTGGTCAAGTGAGATAATAAAATCACAAACAAAATAAAGTTAAAAATGAAAGTTGCAATAAAATAAATCAAATAGAGAAATGGACATATAAATAGTTAATTTAATTAGTACTATTTTACTTAGTGTATAACTTTGGGACAAACTTGATGTAAAATATGTTAATCTGACTAGAACATGGGCTTGGCTCACATATTGGACCCAAGTCTAATACCTAGTAACAAAATCTTTTTACATAGGAGACACAAACATACAACATTTTATTCCACAAAACAGGGATGGAATTAGAGGTGATATTTTGAGGAGCTAAATATTATATCAAGAAAAAAAATTTAAATTAAATGAAAGAATATAAATAAATTTTTAATTTTAAAGTATTATTTTTATACTAAACATACACATATAAAAATTTATATAAAAAGTATAGATAAAAAATAAAATATTTATATATTTTTTAAAATATATAAAAAATATGAGTTTTTTTTTTTTTTTAATTTTGGGAGCCATGCACCTCCACCAATGTGAATAGTTCTTCCCTTAAATAAATATATTTGACAATATTTCAAATTTTTTACAAGTTATTTATTAATTATTAAAATAAATTTTTTATATTTCAATATTTCTACCCAAGTTTTAGTCCTCCATTTCTCCAATACTCAATATATATATATATATATATATATATATATATATAGCAATAGTTCAAATTTTTTTAGAAGCTTCTTAATGAAATTTACTATTAAGATTTAAGTAAATAATCATTATCATAAAGTAAAACAATCATTGGCAACAGATTTGTAATAAGAAGCAAGAAAGTTCTTTCAAGGATTTGTTGTATTGTAGAAGATAATAATATTACATGTTGATTGAAATGAATGAATTCATGAACTATAATATCAAGAAAGAAAAATTGCCCTTTTCTTCATAGGATTCTGTTTGATACTGTCTACAAAAGCAAAATCTACCTCTTCATATGGAAGGATTGAGATTTTGAGGAACCTAATAACTAAGCAACAAAAACACTAGAGGAGTTTTCAAAGGAATATAAAAAAATTATTGTTTTCTTGAATATTGCTTTCTAAATGCAATTAATCTTTCCTGTATATATCTAAACTATGCATGTGTGCAAAATTTTCATTAAAATGCAAAATCAAAAGTTTGGTCTTACTATTTCTTTTTTCCCCTTTTTTTTGGTATATTGCTTATTAGATAGTATTATGAGAATATGTTTAATATTAGTATTCAAATTCACCTCGTTGATTTGTTCATAAAAGAACGAGAAATATATTGTTTTTTTCATATCAGATATTCATTAAAAGGAAAAGGTATTGTGAGGATTTAAACCCTCTGATCTTATGTACTGCGAGGCAGATTCTCGACCACTTGTAAAATTTTGATTAAATATTGCAAACCCTTCTCCCCTCTCCCCCCATTTTTGTCTTCTCATTTTGAGGAATATATATATATATATATTCACATGCTCACTTCTCACTTCATAAAACACAGGTACATGAATCTATTCAGAGGCCAATATCAATATCAGATACTTGAGGATCAGATTTGACTGGATCATCATCATATTATTGCTTCTAGTACATTTAGATTCAGACAGGAATATGGGAATTATTTGCCCTTGGACAAAGATTTAAAAAAAAAAATTATAGCTGTTAGGTTAAGGATGATTTTGACTGGTTTTACAAATATATGCATTGAAGGTTTAGAGCATATAGTTCACATGGAGACATGTGATATTCTCATCCCACTTGATGATAAAAATATTCACAATTTTAATTAACATTAATCAAATATTCATTAATTTCTAGTTATTGCTATCACTATAATTCACAGTGACTCAAATAATTAAGAATCTAAATTGTTAAATAAGGTGGTTTTTAGCAGTCAGAACCACAACTACAAATAGTTTCTGCATTAGATGCTTATAACCTGCAAATCTAAATTAGAGAAAAATGGTACAAAGTTAAGTCTCTAATTAATCCTTTTATATTTGTTCTTTACAAATACCAACTTTAAAAAGAACCCAACTACAACAAAGTATATATAGGCAGACCTTCTTTTTATATATAATCAAATCATAAAATTCATATTTTAGGTTATTGAGCCAATAACTAAATGATTGAGTATTTGCATTGAAGGACGAAGTTAGAAAATTAATCTTGAATAAGCCGATAAAAATTTTTTATATAAAAAACTAAGCTTGCGTGAGCAGAAAGAAGTAAAAAGCTGACAATTGGGTGAGCTAAGTAAATTTTTTTCTAAAAATTAATGAAATTTTTTTGGTGTACCTGAACCACTAGATAACTTCTATCTTTGCTTGCATTACAAATTCGGCTTGCCCTAACGAGATTCGTACCTTTTAAAAATTTCCTGTGTACTAAAAGATTAGAATTAATGCTTAAAATTAAACAAAAAAACCTTATTTTTGATGAGTAATTTTTGCATATCATACCAAATCCACCACTCCGTTCTTACTATAGCCAACACAAAATAATTTTAAAATATAGGATGGGAAGCACGTTGCTACAACATTTTATAAACTATTATTCCAATGCTGTATAGGTACCTATTAAGGCCATATGATAATTCAGTAGCAAGAGAAATTACAAGGGTGCGGCTGAGTAGGACAAAGTTCGTAATCAACTTCAGAAGTTAATTAATGAAGCTAAGATTAATTAGTTAACTGCTCCATGATCCCAGATTCCATCTCCTATTTTCTTAATTAGGCTGTTTTTAGTTAATCCTCATCACGTGGTGGGAGCTATTACATATTTGAGGAGAATTTTTGACAGAGTCAAATCATCTAATTAACCACAAACGAAACAAATTAAAGATGTTAATAGAAACCAATGATAGAAAAAGAAAAGTATGAATTAACATTTTTAGAGTAAATGCATCTGGTCCTCTGAACATGGCATGTTTTAAGGGAGCTGCTCCTCCTTTATCAAAATTCCGCTTGATATCTATATAGAAAATTATAACAAAAGGATAATATTTTCTTAAGTGGAGTGGGTAAATGGTGATTCCATTTTTTTTTGTTTAAGGCTATGATTTATTATCTGCAAAAATCTGCAGAAAAAGAAATAGCATATGATTTCTTTTTTTTGGCCTATTTCTTTATTCTTTGATTACCATGCATATGACTAGCTAAGCTGCTCTAGCTAATTATAAAATTTAGTCTTAATTAGATTATTGCTATTAAACTATAGAACATGATTTTAAATATCAGTTGTTACATATATAATGTATTATTCCATTAATCATAACAGCAAAAAATGTTTCAAGTGGCACAAAACTTATTAGTTAATTAATTATGATTTAACCACCTAATAAACCTAGATTCCCCTATCATTATTTTTTAAACTTGTATTAGTCAATCCACAAAGTCACAAGCAAAACAAAGATACTGCTGCAGTTAAGAACTTTTGCTGCTGCATGCAAAAACAGGATACCTAATCTTGTTTTTTCTTCTTTTTTTTTCTTGGCTTTAGTTCATGGAATTTAGCCTACAATTTTCCATAAATGAAAAGGGGTCGATTTCCCATTTCTGTGAACAATTCTTAGTGTAGTATTTGTTGTGACCAAGAAATTGTTGTGTCTAAGATATGCTCTGCTAATAGTACACACTTGAGTGAAATTGAAGCAAAATGATGAAGATCTTTGAGCTAAGAAGCAAGAAAATAAATTCCTTTGTTTGTTCAGAATTTGAATGACTTTGTTGAGCATTTTAGTCTAAATGCATTTCACCAAATATCTTCTCATTGTAACTGAAATATTTATATTTTTTAATAAATTTATAATCTCATTTCTCGACAATTCTAATAGCACCTATTACTAAACATATATGTTGGCAAACAAATAAATGTTGATTTTTGCTCCCCTAAGCCCTGCATTATGTTCTTATTTCCCTTAATTATTTGGCAAGACACATATGCAAAAGTATAAGTTAAAAATATCATCGCTTGCCATTGTCGCTTTCGAAACCTAATGATAGGGGATGGCCAAGGTCGTTGCAGCATTGGAGCTTGAACTATTTAGTATTATATTATAAAGTAAAACTTGATGATGAACATTATTATTTCCAATGCCATTATATATCTGCATAGCCCAAAAAAGTGCTGCAAATGTAGCAGAAAATAATATACTTCAGTCATTTGATTAGAGGCTAAATGGGCCAAAACATTATGGATTACATAAGTAGAAGTAGTCCTCTTATTTTAATATGTATCAGAGACTTAAATCCGACACTCCACTTCTCAAATCTTTAAAATAAAAAAGGATAATAATCAAATTATTTATGAATGCTTAGACGGCTACTATTTGCTCCAAATCATATGTTATTTTCACATAGATACCAACAAGAAGAAAAATAATTCTTGTTTTTTATGAACAATGAAAAATGATACCTAATGCTATTGAATAGATTAATTGACAAATTGGTTTGGACTTTGGAGTTATCTGCAATTTAGAGTTATATTTGAAGTGGGTATTGACTAGTATGGGCATATAAAGCCATTCAATTAACAAATTGGTTGACTGGTTATGGAACTTATGTTCACATGGAGGCATGTGAAATTCCGATCCCCCTTGAATTAAGAAGGCAATGGGAAGCAATATCATTGTTAAGTAAATCGAATGGAAATTCAAAACTTTCATTGAATTTTTTGTCAAAAAGTTTTAATTAGCCAGAGGGAACCCATCCAAAAGAAAGGTATAAATATGAGCTAAGCTATATATATTTATACAAGTCTATGCATGCCAAAAGCTATAGTATTCTAAGCGGTCCTAGACTTTGTTTTAGAAATATATATTTATCAAGAGAAGCTGCTAATTTGCAATTCAATTTTCTGATTCCTTATAACTTGCTAGAAATCTCATTTCAGGATTTTTTGCAACCTGACTAAGTTAAGTTACCGATATTTGAAGTAATTGAGAGATTAATCACATGCTTCAAATTTATAAGAAAATTAGAAACATTTCCTCCTTGATGGTCGAGCATTGTCTAAGGTTGCAATAAGACATGAAAGGTCTTCTGGTTTGTGGATTAAAGTTTCAAAGATTTTAATGGAAAAAGAAACACAAACCATTTTTTCCCCCAAAAAGAATAATTTTTTTTATCTAAATGCACTTAACCAAAGCTATAATTCAACACATGATGAACATTAAATCTATATATAAACTAATTGATCTATACATTAGTTCTTGTCATATTTCTCTGGTACACTCTATGGGGACAAATTGAAACTTTAGAATCAAGCACTCGTCAGGTACTTCCAATCCTTGAAATGCTCAGTTCTCATTATTCTTAATAAATATGCTCCTTGTCCCAAAAATATGTAATTAATGTTATATGTTAATTTCCTTGCACTTTTGTCTTTGATTTATCTATATAGCTTTAGAATAACAATAATGAGGAGTTCCCCCCCAAAGCCAAGAAAAAGAATAATGAGAAATTATTGGTCAAAGCATGCTTTAGGAACTAGGAATGATAAAAGACAGATGGTAGTTTTGCGATTTGCGTCCCCGCTTTACGGGAGTAATTTTTTTTTATTTTTTTTTTTTAACTTGGAGTATATTCTTATATTATAAAAAAATATAAGATTAATTTCAGTTCAGGTTTTGTGACTGACACTAATTAAAAAAATAAAATTAATCCGATTAGGATTTTGACTGATGCTGCTAAAGGAAATTTGATTTGATATAAAAAAAAATTTTAACAAGTATTTTAAAAATATTCATTAAAAACGATTATTTCATAAAAAAAAATATTATTATAGAATGATTATTTCACATAAATATAAAAATATGTGTTGTATAATAAAAAAGTAAAAATTTTAATAGAGTTATATTTTGTTACAATCACTATTATCTTAAATGATAAGTTAAAATCTCTAATTTTTTACCTATTTAATTTATTTAAAAATTTATTTATTTAATATTATCAAAATTTTTATTTATTAAATCAGTATTTTTATGACACTCTTTAAAAATATTGAATAATTTTATATACTTTTTAGAAATTACCGTCAATCATCTTTTATATATTAAAAATAATATATTATAATTTGAAAATAAAATGTGAAAGTATATATGAGAAAGTATCAAAACAATGAAATAACTTGAATTTCGGTTAATATTATCTAATTATGTGATAGAACATTAATTAGAATTAACAACTCAACCGAAACATATAAGGTGGGTTGAGGGAGTTATTGTATATTTTTATACAGCAGTTTCTCATATGTCATATTTTGACTATTTAAAAAAATTTATAAAATTTTTTAAAAATTATTATTTGATAGTATTTGATTTAATGAATACATTAATGTATTTTTTATGCTAAATAAAAATCAAATAGATAAAAAAATGGATTATAAATTTTGTGTATTATATCTAATGTGACACCTTGACCGCACCACACCGCTTAACTTTAAATATATATATATATATATATATAAACGGCAGACTGAGAGATATATTTTTTTTTTTTTAAGTTAAGCGGCGTGGTGCAGTCAAGCTGTCACATCTAACGATCTAGATTTAATGCATTTTTATCTGTCCATTTGATTTTTGTTTAGTATAAAAAATACATCAATGGATTCATTAAATCAAACACTATCAAATTATAACTTTTAAAAAATTTTATAAAATTTTTTAAGTTACTAAAATGTGATACATGAGGAGCTATAATACTTAGTGATTATTAAGTATTAAATTGAAGTTGATGTCTTTGAACAAGTTCAATGCCATTAAATATTAATAGCAAAACCAAAATTAAAGTGATATTTGATAAAATTAAAAATTAAGTGTTGAAAATTTAATTATTAAATTTTAAATATTAAATAATATATAAGCTATATAACTTTTTAAATTATGAAAATAATTAAAAATATAATCAATTCAATATAAAAAGTTAAAAATTTGATTATCATTTCAAGTAATTTTTAATTTAATTAAAAATGTTAATACAAAAATTATTAAATAAATTAAAATAATTAAGAGTTAAAAATTTTAATTTTACGTGCTTAATTAGGTTATTAAATAAAATCTAAAAAAATAACTAGAAACTATAATAGTTTAAGAGAATAAAATACTTTCATAAAAGAAGAATATAATACTTTTATATGAAAAAAATCAATAAATCTCATTAAAAGAGTATAAAATTTTAAAAAGAAAACTAAAAGTAACATGATCTATGATAAATTTATACCAAAAAATATATATATTAAAAAAATTAAAAAAAAAAACCACCGTATATTAAAAAAATTGACAGTTATTTAAAAAAAAAACTTAAAAAATAATTAGAGGAAAAAACTAGAGCTTTGGCTTATTTATGTAATTAAAATTAGTATCATATATATGTATGAAATTTTAATGTTGTGCAGATACTTGAGAAAAATGATTAATAAATATTGTGAAATAAATAATATATACAGTAAAATCTAGGGATGGCAATTTAGATATGACTTGCAGATATTCAACCCATTCTGGTTTGATTTGAATAAAGCAAATAATATCTGACCCGTTTAATAAATGGGACAAGATATATTTTTTATTTTATACCTATGATGGGTTCGGATAATGATAATACCTGATCTGATTATATATATTATATATATTTGTATTTTTTAATATTTTATTTATATATAATTTATAGTTATTTTTTATGTGAAATATAAATTATATTATATGGCTATTTAAAAAATATATATAAATAAATATATATATATGTAAAAATTAATTATGATAATTTTTATTTTTATAATAATTAATTATTTTTATATTATTATTTTAAATTTAATTAAATTATTTTTTTATTATATAATAAAAAAATAAATTAATGTATGTTTTTTTTATTACATAATATTAAATTTAATTATTTTTTATTTTATCTCACTTTAATTGATTCAATTTTGATTCAACCTTTAATTATCTGTCTCCATTAATTTTCTGACCGATATGGTTATGAGAAGGTTGCTATAAATAGAATGCAATGAACTGCAAATTAAGGTTAAAAATTTTCTTGACACATTAAATCTAGACTAGGAATTTGACTTGTTTAATTATTGAATAAATATTTTAAGCAAGAGAGTATAATAGACCTACTCATGTTTACAGCAGATTCCTTCTCTAGCACAAAGAGTTGACGTTTGACCAGCGGGAGAGAAGAGCCGATAAAGAGCTTTCGGTCTCTGTGACTCGAAACACAAAGCTCTGGTTTTGCCGACCGACACGTGTTATAAAGGACATCAAAAGTTGGGCCCCACTCACAGGAACTGGTGATCATGTGCACCATGACCTCATTAGCAACCTTATATCATATATGAATGCACGTGATGCTTCTCAAATTTAATAAAGGCAAAACATATCTTTAAACTTCTCAATTTTCATAATTTTAGCTATTAAATTCCTAAATTTTTTATTATATATAGATATATATACTGTACTGTATTTTTTAATATCAAAATTCATATTAATATATAATAATTAATTAGTTTTTTATAATTTAAAAATTATATTATTACGTTGTTTAATTCTCAGTTTTACTAAATATCATCTAAATTATTAAAAATATTTTATTTTATATTTTTGTAATTTAATGTGATAATTTTAATAAAAAAATATAAATATAATACAGTTCTTGAAAATTATATTTTATTTCGGACTTAATTATTCAAGAAAAATTAAAGAAAAAACACATGAACAATGTTAATGTTGCTAGATTCAATATTTTCCTTTTTCTAAATTGGTTTATTTATATGAACAATGTACAAGGTTTAGGGAAAATCCTTTAGTTAATACTTAATAGCCTAAAATTGTATTGTTTTTAGTAATGGTATTGATTAACTATGGTAAACAACAAAGTTAATCTTATAATCACTTCATTGATAATCATGGTCAAAAATTATATATAAATTATATCCTAATTAAAATTATTATACTTTGTAAAAAATGTTATTTAACTTAAATATGTAAAATTTAATACAAAAAATATGAGTCAAGTTTATATATATATATATATATATATATATTGAAACCTAAAAAAAAAAAAATTATATAAAAAATAATTAGATAATTTCATATAAATTTATTTTTTGATGTAACTGCTTAATGCATTACAAGACATTTTCTAATTCAACTTTTATATATAATGCTTATATAAAAACTTATAAAATTTGTTATGAATATATATTTATATATATTTTTTTATGTCAGATATTAATTTTTATTTTATGATAAATTTCTGAATTTATATTATTTTATTTATTTAATTAAAAATATTTTCAACATTGAAATTATAAAATTACATAAAAAAAATTGACTTAAATTTAAAATTATGATATTGAAATAAAATAAAAATAAAAATCATTTGGTAAATGTGCCAAATTGGAGATTTATATGAAATTTCTATCTTGAAAAATCTAGAACATCCATCATGTGCAAAAAAAAAAAAAATGAAAATGGCAGTGTTTAATCTAGTCAACAGTCATGAATGGTTAATAAAAATTGCCAAATCTATGACCAAAACCATAGAAAGATGGGTCCACCTCTTAGGGACAAAATCCTAAAGCTTTAAATGGAACCCATCACTGATTGGTTCAATACCATCCTGTGTAATGTCACTGTACGTTGGTGATCCTAACCTCTTTTGATTTATCTAATCCGTACCCTATTGGAAGGCATGTTGGCTCCTTCCATATGTATGGTCATGTCCAATAAATCAGACTCAACTCACTGTTTATT
The DNA here is from genome assembly GCA_948193065.1 of Aleurites moluccanus. NCBI lineage: Eukaryota > Viridiplantae > Streptophyta > Magnoliopsida > Malpighiales > Euphorbiaceae > Aleurites > Aleurites moluccanus. Next base: position 27,990 of record CANXYC012802361.1, read on the forward strand.
AATTTAACAGATAAAAAATTTATTTTTCTTATGAGCATTTGAATTGAATATAAATTAGGAAGCGTTTGAATATAAATAAAATTTTGAGAAATAGAGTTTTAAAAAAATATTTCAAAATAAGCTGTCAATTTTAGTTTAAATTTTTTTTGTTTTTAAGTTTTAAAACGTCATTTTGAATTAATCTGTCAAGCACTCTAAAATCTCATTTAGCGTTTTTTAAATTTTAAAATGGTGTTTAATATTCATTTTAAGGACATAAAAACATCTCTTTAATTAAATATATTAAATTTAAATATTATGTAATTATAAAAAAATATATATATAAAAACTAATATATATATATATATAACTTTCATTCACATTAATATTTTTCATATAGAAAAATGATGTATTTTTTTATTTATTATCACATCATTTAATTTGAGAATTCGATATTAATTGATTTCAATTAATTAAATGTCATTTTAATTATTTAATTAATTTTAAATATTTTAATTAATTTAATAAATTATCTATTAAATATAATAAGGTAATATTTATTTATGTGGGATTATTAGGAATTCATGATCAATCAATACACATATATATGGGGTTTAGTAATATTTTTATTTTATTATCAAATAATATTATGTAATTATCAATTATATAATATGATTTATTTTAAATTAATTTATAGATTAATGAATCAAAAAAGTAATTATTTTTTTAAATAATAATTTTTTAAAATTTTTTCCATAACCCCTTCATTATTCTTCATATTATATACTTCTTTAACGTGTTATTTATTCAATCAATTTTTTTATAATTTTCTAAAATTATTATTTAAAATAAAATATTATAATATTTTTAATAAAAATTATTATATTATTTTTTATTAAAATATATTATTTAATACATTTGTTTTTTTATGTATAGTGTGAATTGAGGTCCAATATAATTGGTATTAAAGCATTCACAATGGAATTAATAATAGAATCGATTATTTAATCATTGATAGTAATTCATTATTTTGTTATATTTTCTCCTATAATACTTTCTTAATACACTTTGGACATTGATACATTGAATTGCATAGGGCAGCAATACCAATTATAAAAGAAGCCAAATAGAGACTTTTAATGTATTTGTTATCAATGTAAACACGATAATTAGAAATACTGTTGCTTTGGATTTCTTTGGTCGGTGGGTTCTTCCACTTAGGTAAAAGATAAAATTATGTACATGTCCAAAATCAATATGAATTTTTTATTTTATTCGATATTTCAACTTTTATTTTATATATTTTTTTATATTATATTATTAATTAAAAAATATTAATTATTAAAATATTTAAAAAAATAATGAGACGCATTAAATAAATGATACAATATATTAAATAGAATAAAATGTGTATATTAGCCCTAAACACCAATATAAGTCTTTTGTTGAGGAATTGACACCTGTTGATTTTGGTGGAAAAATCAAGATCTTTTGTCCCTTTTTAACTGGAGTAAAAATCAAGGATATTATGTATAAAAAAAATTCACTGTACTCTTCTATTTTTTTGTGATTTCCTTGTTAAATAAGGAAATTAATTACTATTTCATTTTTAAAATTTAATTTATTTAATGAAATGATTTTTTTTATCAAATTAATTAAAAAGGTTTTAAAGTTTAATTCCATCAACAATTTATTTTTTTCAAAAAAAATCAGTTAAAAATATATAAAATAAATTTTATTTTTCATTTTAAGCTAAAATTTTCAACAACATGAAAAAACAATAAAAAGTATAAATATAGTAGAATAAAAAAATACAACTAAAAATATTAATATATATTAATTCAAATGATAAATAATTTATTTCTTTAAAATAAGATTTTAAATTTAAATTTTGTGTTTAAATAAAATAAATATTGATAATTTTTTTTTTTTTTATGGATTAACCGTCTTAAATATTAGATTAATATTCAGTAAATTTGAATATTACGTTATTAATTTTATTATAAATTTTCATATTTTTATTATATATATTATTATATTAAACCAAAAAAAAAAAATAGAAATTGAAAACTAGAAATCAAAAATCAAGAGGACCGAACTCATCGTGGCTGAGAGGGATAGCTGGAGAAGCTCATATGACGATTGTGATGATCTGATCTACAGGTGACAACAGCAGAAAGTGAATTGACGCTTGATTGAGAGCACCGCTCCCTGCTCCTGCGACGGTTGTTAGAGATTCGAATCAAGCTCAATGTTCTAGCTTTTGGTGGAACAAGTACAGATCGATGTTGGTGATGGCAATGCGAATGCAGAGCTTCGATTGGGCTGACTTTGATAGTGATGAAAGTGGATCGAATTCTAGAGAAGCCGAATTTTGTTTCAAGTGGAATTTGAAGCTAATGAAGGAGAGTGAATAGGAAGTCAAGATGATATTACGGATATTCAAAAATTATTATTATTTTTTAATTTTTAACGAATTTAACAAAAGACGAAATAATAATTAATTTATGTAAATATTTGTGATCATGTTTTAGTGTACGAAATAGAGAGAGTATTTAGAATAATAATTGATAATTATTAATTTAAAATAAATATTTTTTTTTTTCGGTTGGTGAAAATTTTAATTAATAATAGAAATTTTTACATTTTGTTAATTTAAAAAAACGAATCAGTAATTAGTTTTTAATAGTTGCACGTCCAAATATTTAATAATTTTTTAATTATTAACACGTGTATTTTTATACAGTAATTAAATTTTATAGTTAAATATGTTAGAGTTATTAGGTCAAGCAATGTATGCGATTGCTTGAAGCATTACACCCTAGGTATCTAGTTTGGAATACCTAGCATGCTGCCCCCAGCTAGCATATATATAGGTTTACACTAGGGTTGAACCAGTTAATGGG
>CANXYC012802438.1:0-10016 GCA_948193065.1 Aleurites moluccanus
TTTGTTTTATTTGATTTTTTAAAAATTAATGAATATGAATAATAATATATAGTGTATATATTAAAAATATTATTTAATATTCAAACGTGTCTCAACGTGTCAAAATCTAAATTTTTTTAGAATTAACGTGTCGGAGTATCGTGTCGTGTCGTATCGCGTGTCAGTGTCTGTGCTTCATAGCCTGTAATACCCTGTTAACCTTAAGAACCCTCTCAATTCCTTGACAATAGTAGGGACAGGCCAAACCTTTATAGCTTGGATCTTTTTCTAGTCAGTAGACACCCCTTCTCCTAATATAATGTGCCCCAAACACTCTACTTCCTTCTGTGCAAATGAGCATTTAGAAAACTTAGCAAAAAGGGTTTGTTTTCTCAAGGTCTGCATGATAATTTCAAGGTGTTGAATATGATCTTCCCAAGTATGGCTATAGACTATGCATTGGTTAGGCCAAAGGGCATGACTGTAAATTCAAAGTGCCCATGGTGTGTCCTAAATGTTGATTTAGGTATATCCTGTAGTGCCATCCTAATTTGGAGGTACCAGCCCTTAGGTCCAATTTAGTAAATAATTGTGCCCCCATGTAGTTCATCCAATAGGTCATCAATAATAGGAATGGGAAATTTGTCATTAATGGTATTGTCATTAATCTCCTATAGTCTATACAAAACCTCCAAGTACCATCTTTTTTCTTAACTAAAAGCACAGGTGAAGAAAAGGGACTGGTGTTGGGCTGAATTACTGAGTTTTGTAACATCTCAGTGACTAATTTCTCAATTTATTGCTTTTAGAAGTGTGGGTACCTATAGGGTCTAATATTGATAGGCTGAGTATTAGGTAATAGTAGTATAGAGTGGTTGTGACTCCTAAAGGGGGGTAGATTCTTAGGTTTTGAAAATACATCCTTGTAAGTTTCTAGCAACAAGTCCAGTCTGGATTAATTTGGTTTGGTACTAAATCAATTGTTGGTTTTGAATGTACTGAATTTTCTATGTTACAGAGGTTGAGGGTTGCTGATAGTTCAAGGATAAAAGGGTTAGGGTTTGTTGTAGTAGGAATGTTGCAGGTTTTGAGGCTGGTTATCTTAGGAACTATTGTGGACTCAATGCTGCAGATGCAAAACAGTGGAACTGGAAATCCTGTCCTCTCTTTTTCAAGATCATGTTTGTACCCTTCCGGCTGCTATCATGAGTGATTCCCTTGAGTGTTATTGGAGTGCTATATAAGTGGAAAGAAATACAGGTATGGAAAAATCAAAGAGAATGGGGTTAAAACTCCTTAGTCAATCCACCCCCAAAATTACATCAAACCCTCTAAGTTCCAACACCCTCAAATCAAATTTGAATTTCTGAGTTTGCATCTTCCATTGAAAAGTCTGACATTTGTGGTTACAGATTAGGTTCCTCTAATCAGCAACTTTAATTGTAGTTGCAGGAATCTTTGTTAGGGTTAACTTCAATTCCTTGGCTATTTTATGATCTATGAAACTATTAGTACTTCCATTGTCTATCAAAATAACCAATTGTCTATTTTGATAGTTTCCTAAGATCTTTATTGTCTCAGCTCCCTCACTTCCCTCAATGGCATGCACAGACAACTCTGCTTCCTCTCCCATAAACCCTTCTTCTTCCATATCTTCCTCCCCCTCATTTCCTGTTTCCAATTCTGATTCTATTTCAGAGGTCAAGGCTGCTAGGGTTTTTGGTTTGCATTGGTATCCAAGGAAATATCTTTCCACATTTATAACAATTTCTGGTAGAGTTTTTGTTAAAAGGGGATGGTGAAAAAGTTATTGGGGCAAAGTGGGTGATTTTGGCTGAGACTGCAGGGTTGTTGTCGGTGCTGATAGTGGGTTATGGTGTTCTTATAGCTAGATTATCTGGTTTTGGAATGTAGTATGAATTTGGAGGTCTAGGTAGGTGAGGCACAAAGGCAGGCTTAGTAATTGTGTTTGAAGCAGTGTAGGAGTAGGATTTAGCTTGATTGTATGTTGGTCTTGAATTCCATTGATTTGGCTGGTGAATTTTAGGATTTTTGTTAACAATTCTCTCTTGTAGCCTTGCTACTTCTACTGCATTAGCAATAGAATTAGGTTTCATCATTCTGACCACCAATCGAATTTCCTCCTTTAATCCTCTCGTGAATCCAGATAAGAAATAAGCTTCCCTAAGTTCAGTCATGTGTCTCTCTAATTTAATTCTTAAATTTTCAAATCTGTCCAGATATTCCTCTACTGTCCCCTCCTGTTTCAGTTTCATAAATTCCTCTACAATGTCATCCATTTCATCTTCCCTAAATCTCTCACATAGAGCATTCTCAAATGCTTTCCAAGAATAGGTTTCTCCCCTATTCCAATTATGAAACCAAGAATCAGCCTTCCCTATCAAATACAACCTGGCCAATCCTATTCTCTACTCTTCAGGAACCTGTTATATGTCAAAGTATTTGACACGTTTTTTTAACCAGACTCTTGGTTCTACCCCTTCAAATGTTAACAATTTCACTTTAGGGCAAAAAAAAAAAATTTACCTGCAAAGTGATTTGTACTGACCCTTGGGTCTGATTGTATTGCCTGTGGTTGAGTTGTGTCCACAATGGCACTACCTATCCAGCCCCCAGGAGGATTTGGCAGTAAGCCTCTTTCCCCAATAGCCAGGCTTCTATTCCCTTTTGCTTCTCCTCCTTCATGGCTGCCAATTGCCTCTTTCCCTTTGTCCAGTACCAGTCTGCTCATGAAACACTTTAGTTTATCAAACAATTCTTTGTTCTTGCTATTGTTTGATCTGACCTCCTCCTTGATTTCCCTCACTTCTTCCTTGAATTCCCCAAATTCTGTCATGTTTTTCAGAGTTGTTTCATGGAGGAATCGATATTGTTCTTCCAATTCATCCATCCTTACTCCTTCATTGCTCACTATTGTCGATTTTATCATCATGTACAGCTAACGAAAGTTAATTCCAGAGTGAATTGCCCTATCGAACCAGGCTTTGATACCAAATGTTAGAGCTATGATGCTTTAACAATTCAGTAATCAGGGATTTAGGGTTTTAAAAGAGAGAAAATAGAAGAATTCAGATAAAGACTCAAGAAAGAAGAAAGAGAAATAGGAAAGAAAGGGGGAATTTAGAGAAGAGAGAAATTCATATTATTATTGATTCCAGAATTATGAGGTTGTATAGAATCTAGTCTTATACACAAGTGTTGTAGTACAATTGTACTACTCCAAGTAGTTGTAACTGCTTATAACTACTTCTAAATTCTAGGGATAGTCTTCTATTCTGTTTTAACAACTCCCAGTTGTACTACAAGTAGTAATCAGCTGTGTTATTCACGCTGTTACTATACTACTGCTTGTTACAAGATTATTTAACCCTTTTAACAGAGTTAACTACTACTAACATACTTAGAACTATTGCTAACCACTAAAGTCCTTTTTACCCCCAAACCTTTTCCTATGATATGTGACAGCTGAATACGCCAAAAAAACAAACAGTGATCGAGAGGAATGGATATCAAGATACCTAAAACTCAATTAGCTGGTAAGTAGTGAAATCATTAGAATAATAATAAAACATAAAAGTTCATTCATACAAGTATAGCACAAATAACATAACATAAAGGTACATCAGTGCCATACACACTGCAAGGTTAGTGATCAAACCAAGGAGAATGTCATTGAACTTTAGTGACTGTGATACACAGCAGGATGGCGGTGCTTCATACCAAGTCAAAGGTTGAATGAGGCTTTAGTTTCAATCTTCCACATCCTACTTAACAGGAAAAACGTTGGAAGAGAACAGACACTCTACCCTTAAACTTCTGAATCCAAGACATTAAAAGCATCCATGCACCCGATCATAAATAATCTCTTTACTAAATGCCTTAGCTACTTTAATGCATAAGTCGTACGCATAAAGCCAACATAGTTAGTTGCGCCTTGTTTTAGTTGGGTTTCTCTGAGTATTCGGAAAGAGATCAGATTCATGTATGAGAACTCATCTTTTATATCCTTTTAACAAAAGGGATTGCAATGTTTCAAACCTGAATCCAGATCGGACTGTTGAAACGCTGCAACCATCAACAGATACAATCTAGGCTTTGCAAACTGCAGGTTTTTGGAGCAATCCAAACTGCATATAAAATATTTTCTTAGATAGTTTTATTTGAAAGATATTTTATTCAAAACATTTTTATTCAAGCAAATACCAAATCTCTCAGAAGACATCGCCCAAAACTATTTAAAGAATCCATATAGCCTACTCCAGTTAATTTTGTGGTTAAGGCTAAGTTGAATTGAGTTGAGTATATACCAAATCCCACTTTTTTTTTCTGTTATGGACATTCTAGTCAGGTAGGAATGCATATGTTCATACTTCACTAAGAGCATACATAAAAGTTACAAAATGTTAAGGCTGAAAAATACAAACCAGAAAGTCATTCACCAGTTATTCAATCAAACTTCTAGGCTTCATCCTAAAACCAATACTTCATACAACAACCAATACTTCATAAAAAAATAAAAAACAGTGTTAATTTCACCCATAGTCCTTCATGTTTTCACTTATGCACTTTGTGGTAATCCAACTCAACTTTGTAATAATAAAATATTTGAACTTGATATAACTGTTACTTTAATATCATTTTTGGCGGGTTTAGTATCTCTAACAGAATGCACACGTGCATTTTTTACTTCAAAAAAGCCACGTCAGCCTCCATACTCTCTCTCCGAGCGTCAGAAAACCCTCAGTTCCTCTTTCCCTCCGCCATTATACTAAAAAGTATTGACTAAAACCAACTCTATCTCTCTCATTTTCATTGTTTCTGTCTCAAATCATCAAAAGTATAACCTAATCTTCAACAATAGCTGCATAATCTGGCAGGATAATTTGCCACCCAATTATGTGTCTATTATTTTGGAGAAATAGTTAAAAGTTACAGATACATTCTGCCAAAGGTGCTTCTAACATTAGTTGGGTAGCCAAGCCTTGCAATGGCGGGCCAACAACCAAGTCATAATTTGTCTTTATTATGCAAAATTGAGTAATTGTTGCACATTTAAAATATGGATTTATTCAATTATATTGCTATAAAAGGTTTGAACAAAGAGAGAAACCTGTATCAAACGGTTATTATTTTTGGGGTTATTTTGAGAAGGCTCTTTTCAACTAATGTCTCTCCAATTTGATCTAATTAGTTTTAGCTTTGTTATGTTATCGGGTTTAATATGGAGGTTTCTATTTGCAACTTTTTTCTCCTTTTTTTCATGTTATTAATTACAGGCAGGCACATCTAATTGTCTATGAGTTATCCACAATACATAACATGCTTGGTCAATTCAAACCTTCTAAGAACAATATTTTTTTTTTTTTCAAATGGAGCATTCAGTCACTTTCTTTGGATAGCTTAGGTGTTTTTGGAGGTTATCTTTCTTTATTTACTAGTAACAATAAGCCTCATTGGGATCATAGTATTTGCTAGAAATTTTGGGTGATAAAGGAAAAAAAAAATCAACTTGGATAAAGTTTAATAGTATTCCTTGGCATAATTTTTGCAAGAAAGTTGTAGGAGGATTTCTATATTAACATTAACACCATTGTTTTTCACTAAGGATTGTTGGTGTAATAGATAGCATATTATATGGGCTTATTTATGATTCAGAAAATGACACTTGCAAGAAATTTCAGCTTGTATTTGTGCATGCTGATAGTCTAATTTTGCCCTTAATTTAAATTTGTTATATACTTACCTCCTATTAAGCTATACTTTATGCAATGTCTTTTTTTTTTTTTACAAATGGAGCATTCCAAATATTAGAATGTGCATGGAAAAAAAATTGTACTATTGACTCAGGAAATCAGAACACAACATATCCATAATATAATGCTATTATCGAGTGTACATCACAGTAAAAATATGCACTACAGTTGTTGTATGTAATTTAACATTTAAAGAAAATCTATCAAAAGAAAGTGACTGAAAAATCTGTGTATATATGTATGAACTTGGTTGTGAATATTGGCTGATAATGTATTGTTTAACAAATGCAGATGGAACATTTACCATAAAGGTATATAACAATGGGATCAAAGGGGAGTATTCATACGTTGATGGTGAAGAGCTTATTATGGAACTGTCATAGTAATTGGTTATCTGCTATGCAGATTGATGAAGTATTGTATGATATTGTTATAGGTTTCCTGGGATACAGATTACATGGGTGGCTTGAGGCCTGTTGAGAAAGATTGCCACTTCTATGAGATGACATAAATGATATTAAAGAGACAGTTATATCAAGTTCGAATCTTTTATCATTGCAAAATCGAGTTGGATGAACACAAAATGCATAAGTGAAAACTTTCGGGACCATGGCTGAAATTAACACTAAAAAATAAAAAATAAAATATTGGCAAAAAACACATCAGAACATAAACAATAAATCTATTGGTCCCACTATTATTTCCCATCTACTGCTTTTACTCTTTGTTTGATTTTCATGAGGGAAGGGGCAAAAATAATATCCTCATCGGCATCAAAACACAGAAGAAGAATGAGGACATGTTCAACACAAAAGGAAAAATGAAAAATATAGGAAATTTTTGAGCAGGGAAGGCAGCTAGAACCTGCAGCTGGATACTACAAACTGCCCAAAGCAAAAACCTTTCTTCACCAACAAGCTTATACATTTTGATGGCCGTCTGTGAAAAAAATAAATAAATAAAATCAAAGGTAAGAAGAAGTATTCCATAATCCACTCAAAAGAAATATAAAAATTAACATATTTTACAGAAATAGTAGAGGGAACGAAAACAAACAAAAACAAAACCAACCTGTTGCTGCTTGACGAATGAATACTCACGAACATAACAGTTGAAAAGCCCCATCATCAGTTCCAAATTGTTTGCAAATTTACCACAAGCATGTTCATAACAACTAGTAGCCAAATCCACTGATTACGATTGAAAAAAAAAATCCAATTAGCATGCATCAAACATACAAATTCTTAAAGACATTTCCATCAAGAAAAGCAATATAATACTGACAGTGATCGAGCCGTTGGAAAACAATCTGGAGCGTGCTGAGAGTGAGATCATCCATTAACATGGAATCATTCCTATATAAAAGCTCCTTAGCATTTAAGCACATGGATAATGCTTCATCAGATTTACCCATTCTTTCCAAAATGAGAGCTTTCAGTGCCTGCAAATGGAGAACATCCAAAGATATAAGACTCTAAAGGAAACGGTAAAAGCAAAAGAGAGTCTAAGGTCGCCATCTTACAAGAGCGTAGGGTGAATTAGGGAACTTAGCGAGCAGTGTAGTGGAAAGTTTCAGAGCGTTCTTGAACTGCCGAGAATCGATAGCGTCCCATATCGGTCTAACCCGCCGCTCCGGTATTCCGCCGGCTAATCCAAATTTCGATGCCATTAGGGTTCAGTTTGTCTCACTTTCTCTGTATTTCTGTTGGTTTTTAAAGGGTTGAATTGTGGAGGAAGGATTAAGGTAGGCGACGGTTTAAGTCAATCAATCTATGTCAGTAGAAGTGAGAACTGGAAATCTTGCGAACTGGGAAACCTAATAAGATTGTTTGGATGCGAGAGTAAGGGGAGATACGATTCGAAGAAGATCATATCCCCGACTGGATTTGCTTTCTCGGAAGCCAAGTTGTTTTAGGCATTGTCGTTAAAATCGAATCAAACCGACTAGTCGAATCAAAAAATTGAGAATCAAATTAAGGACGATCCGGTCAGTCTCAAAAAATCATCTCTAAAAATTTGTTAAAAAATCAGTAAATCTGTCAAACCGGACGGATTTTTATGGTTTGAGCGGTCATAATTTTTTTTACTTTTTTTTAATTTTTTTAATTTTTTAATTTTCAATCAAAAATAATAAATATCAAATTATATTTATTTTCATCATATATATAATAGATGTCAAATTACATATATATATATATATATATATATATTGTAATACCCTATAAATTTCTAACTCACATGCATGATTTAATTTTCAGTATATGGTTCATTAGTCTTGAAATAATGGGAAATAATTTTAGAGACATAGTTAGAAAGCTAACTTGTTACTTTTCCGGAAAGCGGCGGTGTTGGGAGCACTGCCGAGAAATTAGCAGTCCGGTCAACAAAAGAATTTCTGAAGTTGACCTGGGGGTACAAGATCACCATAAAATATGTATAATTTTCATAAAAAAAAAAAAAAGAAGTGAAAATCATTTAGGAATACTAAAAAAGTAACCAATTGCAAAATTGTAAATAAATGGAAGTTTAAGGTGAATAGTGGAAATGAGTCCATTAGGGTTACAAAATGACTCTGGAACTATTTTTATAAATAAGTATAAATTAAAATAAGCTTATTGATTCCCTACTTTAAATCCAAATCCTAACAAAATTAACAGAATAAATTACAGAAGATTTGGGACTAAAAATATGATATATGAAAGTTCGGGGATCAAGTTGTAATTTGCTATATGGATTTTTCTATTTATTTCTTACTTAGCCATTTTTAGCTCATCTTCTTCTTCTTCTTCTTCAAAGTGGTCGAACCACTCTTCCTCATTCTTCTTCTTCATTTCTTACAAATTTCTTAAGTGAATTGATGGAAAAGTTAAATATTCATCAAACTCTATCTATTTCCATCATCAATTTGTAGGAAAAAGCTAAGGAATTCAAGGAAATCTCGCAAGGATTCGGGTGGAATCACTCATCCAAGGTAATCAACTTATTTGTTTGATTTTATGGTTTAAATTAGATGATAATTAGGTTGAATTAGATGGGTATGGAGTTAGATTGCATCAATTGATGCTAATTGATAGAAATACCTAATTTGTCTAGTTAAAATGAAGTTGTAAGAAAGGGTTTGATGATTTAGTGTTTAATTTTGTTAATTGATGTTAGAATATGTCAATTGGATGTGAATAGGCAATTAATTGATGGTTTATTTGATGTAGAATACAATATTTGACAAAGGTGTGTTATATAGTTCAATTGGAGAATTTGGTTGAAAAACTTGTTTCCAAAGCAATTTGAAGCATTATGTGAGTCTATTATACATCATTTAACATGTCTATTACGTTGAAATTGGAATTTGAAACCTACCTTGGAAATGTCACTTTAGTCGAAACCCTATTACTATTCACTTGCCTTATATTTTGCTTAGTTTTGCTTGGTTTTTCATGGCCAATTTGATCCATTTTGGTAATGTTTAATATTGTTTCCTTGTTGCCTATGTCATTGTTGATAATATAGCTTGTTATTGATTGAATTAGGGAAGTCAATTTTATACCTAAACCTAACCTATTGGCTTGCCATTGTATGCCTATCATGTGTTTGATGAAATGCCTAGTTCATTTGCCTTTGGCCTATTGCTTTGTATTCCATAGGCGTACCATTTGAATGCCATTGTCGTCAGCGACGTTGGTTTGCCAATTGGCCTATCGATTTCCTTTGTCGTACCAACCTTTGTTCCATATCTTTGTTGTTCACCATAACCCTTATCCTTGATTGTATATTGTATATATTGCAATGCCTTTTATTCAAATACTATTTGATTTGAAAGATATTGAGTTTATTGACAGTGATGATGCCATTATTGCATAATGGTGTCTATTGATGTGATATTCATTTGTATTGACCAAATGTAGTTTGACAGAGCTGTTGCTCTGACAAGATAGTGGGTACATACTGTCAGTAATGTGCACATTGATATCGATGCCCTAGCTGGGAAGGGTTATTAGTCCCGGCCATAGGACCTGATCAGTCTTATGCCTACTTGATATGTGATCGATTGTGTGATTACACATAGTCTACGTGTTTCAGGGCCCTATATCTGTCTTACCATATGATTCCATGACTTGATGTGACCATTGATATTTCTATTGATTTCTGATTCTGATTCTATAAACCAACACGATTGACACCGTCCTATTGATCCGTTAACATATATCTATATATATATATATATATATATATATATATATATATCTAGATATATATATATATATC
>CANXYC012803087.1:0-21027 GCA_948193065.1 Aleurites moluccanus
TAACCTTAAAATATTTGCAATAAATTCCCTACACCCATAATAAATTATTCTAACTGCCAGATTAAACAAATCTAAAGAAAAAATGAAATTTGAAGAAATTTACCTTATTTCTTCAAAAACTGCTCCACTGAAATATCTTGCTTAAATCTGATAATTTCTGTCTTAAAATATGCTAATCTAGAGTTCTAATGCATTAATTTGAGTATTAATGCCTTAGAAAATAAAATGAGATTAATCTGAGAAAAAACTGAATTGAACGAAGAAAGAAGGAAGGAAAAATCGTGAAAACGCTACTGGGTTGCTGGGTTAAATAGACCACTGCACCCAGAAAACACGCTTGCCAGCTCGCCAATCCGCCTTGCATTTCCCAGCTCACACTTCCCAGCTCGCCAAATTGATCCGGCAATGCCACTTCACTAATCCAGCTCGCATATGTCACCTCGCATATGCTGTCTCGCCAGACTCTCTTCGTGAACTCTTCCTCGCATATGCCACCTCGGCAATGCTTCTTCGCCTCTTCACCTTTTCGCTTCTTCGCGAACTACCACTTTGCACACTCCCTCTTCGCATAATTCCACCTTGCCTTATCTTCTTCGCCAAATCCTCTTCGCCTTTCCTCTTTGCCAAATCCTCTTCGCCTTTCCTCTTCGCCTTTCCTTTTCGCCAAATCCTCTTCGCACATGCTACCTCGCATATGCTTCTTCGCCAATTGCCACTTCGACAATCTCACCTTGCCACTTCGCATTGCTAGCTCGCAAAATGTCACTTCGCATTTTGCTAGTTCGCCATACCAAGACTTTGCTCAGTTGAAACCTTTCCTGGACAACTTACACTTAACCAGCTCGCAAATGAACTACAAATATCCAAACTTACTAATTCTTTTTGCCACTTAAAATAAACATGCAGGGACATAATATATCCAAAATTTAAATCATTAAGACCAACACACAGACCATGATGACTCTCTAAAGTTCACCCAGACTTACTGCCCCAAAATCCAACAGAACAGACCTGAGAAAATCTACTCTCCAATGAGATATACTTATCCAAAAATCCTGAAATTTTACAACCAATATCACAACACATTAAGGAACATTTTTCATGTTCACGCCTTTGACTAAATCTGTCTCAGTCATTCCCAGTAATTTCAAACAGACACAGACTTTCTGCAAACACTCAACCAGACCAGTCCTGCTCAAAGGGACATAACTCATCACACACACAGAATTCTGCCAAACCATTTTACAGAATTTTAGTTAAGACATAACTCACAACTTTTATGTTTTACACTTTACCAAATTGTTTCTCTAAGAACATGCAATCAACCTCACAATTTCCTGCAACCAAAAATTCTAGAATTTCTCAAACATTCTTATATTGAATTAATAAATTCTTCAAACATACAATTTAATAAAATACTACAAAAATGGCAGATATTACATTATGAGGACCCCAGTTTTATGGGTATGTCAGTAGCAACTCTTTTTCTGCCCCACCCCTACATCAGAGGATATCCAAGAATAAATAAACAGACAAGTCCAGGAGCAAGTGCAGGAGCAAATACAAGAGGTGGAGAGATGACTCTTAGAGCGTGACAACTAGTGTGACCAGTGTATGTAGTAGTTGAAGCTTGACAGATAGCGTACGCAACAGCAAATGCAGATGGTAGCAACATCCACTAGCATACCTTTTTAGCCATTTGAGTCTGCTGCTCAACCATTACAACATGTTACTCAGTTATTACAGCCTGCTGCTCAGTTACCTTCTGATACTGAGGTTTTTGGAGATGGTGCTACTACTTCAGATGTTGTTTATCTCCTTGACTAGGAGGATTTAGATGATGCAGAGCATGCTATGGACATTAGCTAGATGTTTCTAATTTTTATATAAATTTTGACATATTATGTTCATATTTATATATTTTTATTTATAAATTAATATGGAATTTATTATTAATTAATTAATTTCTTCATTCATAATATTTAAATATGTTGTACCTTGATGATTTTGATAATATTTATAAAACGTCCTTAATTTATTTTGTGCCCTATAATTGTATTAAGTGTTCTCTTTAAGTGTGTTTATCAGGAAAATAAGAGAGCAACATCAAAAGATGATCAAACATGTTTGAAAGTTGTAACGACTTGACAAACATGGAACGTTTGTTAAGAACAAAAAGGCTAAAATTAATTAGAGACAAAAGGAGAAAATTCAAGCTAGTTATACTTATTCAAGATCATTACACATTAACAAGTAACGCCCCAGACAAAGTTATAATGTCTGTTACGATCTAACTTCCAAAAATGGTCAGAGACTTAGAAGAAAAATTCAAGCCCATTACAAATTATTCAAGACCATTACAAGATAATGGATAACAACAATTATGTTTCCATAACATCTATTATAAATGAGGAACCTGTCACATCAAACAGATCTGTTTAAAAATATAGTCGTTGGAACCATTTTTTTAGAAAAATCTTGTATTAAATACAGTCAGAACGTTCACATTTATTCCTGAAGGCTTGAAGACTATATATATGTGATCATTTGAAGTTAGAGAAACTTTTGAAATACCTTTGGAAAGTCTAAAAAAACTATTTCATTGATTTTAGGTCATATATTATGTTTTTCTCTTATATTTGAACACTTGTACTTTAAACTCATTTGTTTTGTGTTCAAAACTAGTAAAGTTATTTGTGCTTCATCTTATATCATTTAAATAGCTTAGTTTGAGTGATAGAGACACTTGTAAATCTCTAAATATCAATTTATATTTGATATTGTTGGTGATATTCTATTGTAAGGCGAAATCTAGGATAACTATTTGTAAGGGCAAAATTCCGGATAAACTAAGTTATAAGAAATTGGGTTGTGAACCCATTGGATAGTCGAACCTCAATATTGGTTGAATATTGAGAGAATTGGATATAGGAGAGACGATTGTGTTCTGAACCACTATAAATTGGCTGATAATTCTCTATACTCTTCCTCTTTTATTACTTTAAATAATTGTTTGAGTATTGATATTGCATATAGGTTGTACATTGCACTAGAAATTTTTAAACTCCTATTCACCCTCTCTAGGAGTATTATCATATTGTGATCATAATTGGTATAAGAGTTTGTGCACTAATTTATATAAAATCTCCACCTTTAATGAAGGATAATATTCTACAAGGCAACCACTATTACGTGGTGTCAACTACAATCAATGGAAAGTGAGAATGCGAGTGCATATTTGTTCCAAAGCATTAGAACTATAGAAAGTTACAAGGATCATTTGTTCTTATGGAAGAGAATGCAACTACATCAAAACCATCTTTTAGTTACAGGGCTAAAGATAAAAAGAAGAGTGGTAAAAAATTTCAAGGCAATGGACTTACTATTTTATGCTCTTGATACAATGAAATTTAACCAAGTTTCCGCATGTAAGTTGGAAAAGATATATGGGATATTTTAAAGTCACTCATGAAGGAACTAATCAAGTCAAATACAGCAAGATAAACATTGTCACATCAAACTTTGAAAATTTTATCACGAAGAAAAATGAAACAATTAGTGACATGTACAAAAGATTTACAACAATTATAAATGACTGAAAAGGTCTTGACAAGGTATTCAAACAAAAAAAGCTAATTACTAAGTTTTTGAGATTATTATCGACAAAGTTTGATGCTAAAGTGGATGTTATAGAAGAATAAAAAAAAATCTTAGCTCCATGACTTTTAAAGACTTGGTGGAAAATCTTATGACCTTTGAATTAAAGGCTAGAAATAGAGAAGCCACAAGGAAAAAAAAAAAGGAAAGAAAAAAGAATTGCTTTGACAACAACAATGGAAGACAAAGTCGATTCCTCTAGTGATGAGAATAAAGATGAGGAAATTGCCCTACTTATAAAAAAAAGTTTGGCAAATTTGTTTCAAGGAACACATTCAAAAGAAAGGGCTTTAAAGAAAAGAAGAATCTAAATGAAAAATTCGAAGTGATATGCTATGAATGTAAGAAATTGAGTCATATAAAGATGGATTACCCCAACCTCAAACATAAGAAAAAGAAGAAGGAAAGAAAAAATAAGAAATTTAGAAAAAGAAATAAGGCATATGTAGTTTAGAGTGATAGTGACACTTCAAGTAATGAATATTCCTCCGATGAGGAAGTTAAAAAACAGATAAACATTTATCTTATGGCATTGGAAGATGAAGAAGCAACAAATAAAGACCATGAGGTAAACTCTAATATTTTCACTCTATTTGAATTAGAAGTTGCTTTTAATGAGTTGATGGGAAAAAAATTATATTTCAAAAGAAAACAAAATTTTAAAGAAAAATTTACTCAAGTTAAAACTTAAAGTTGAAGAAACATCCTCCAATGAAAATCTATCAACTCAACTTGAAAATTTGAAAAATGATTACTTAAAACTCTTATGTGAACATGAAAAAGTAAAGAGTGAACTTAAAAACTCAAATGAACTTCTAAGTAAGTTCACACAAGGAAGCAAAACTCTTGAAAACATTATAGCTTCACAAAGAGCGATTTTTTATAAGGCCAGACTAGGATTTCACACAAACTCGAAAGTCAAGAAGGTTAAAACAATTTTTAAAAAGAAAGTGATAAATCCTAAACGAATGAAAAAATGCAATTATTGTAAATTCTTTGGACATATAAATTATAAATATCTTATTAAATATAGGAGACCTTACTCCATCAAAAGGGTGTGGATTCTTACAAGATCAATACCATTTGATGAGAATATAAGAATTTATGGGTTCCTATAGGATCAGTACCAATTGATGAGGATGTAAGAATTTCAAAGTATCCTAACATGTATAGACCCTAAGAAATTTGGGTATCAAATAAGGGATGAATTAATTCTTGTTTTGTAGGTTCAAAAGTCAAAAAAAGATAGTTGAATAATGGATAGTGGATACTCCAATAAATTCTTTGGTCATACAAATTATAAATGTTCTATTAAATATAGGAGACCTTACTCCATCAAAAGGGTGTGGGTTCCTAAAGGATCAATACCAATTGATGACAATGTAAGAATTTCAAAGTATGCTAACATGTATGGACCCTAAGAAATTTAAGTATTAAACAAGGGATGAATTAATTCTTGTTTTGTAAGTTCAAAAGTCAAAAAAAGATAGCTGGATAATGGATAGTGGATACTCCAAGCATAAGACCAGAGACAAATCCAAATTCATTGAACTTAAAACCAAGAATGAAAATGTAAGTTTTGGTGAGGCTATTGGCATCGGCTCAATAAGCAACATTGATGTATCTATTTCCAAAGTACTATTTATTGATAAGTTGAAGCATAATTTATTGAGCATTAGTCAATTATGTGATGTTGGTTACATAGTCATTTTTTATTCACTTGTGTATAAAGTAATAGACATTAAAACCAACAAGATAGCTTTCATTTGATATCGCCAAGATAATATCAATGTTGTGGACCTAAACAATGCATCTTATAAAAATCTTTGTTTATTTACATCAAAAAGTGAAAATTCATCCTTATGGTTTTGAAGGTTAGGATATATTAGTATGGATGTAATCTCTAAACTTTTGAAAAGAGATTTAGTAAATGGTTTGCCAAAATTGATTTTCAAAAATGAAAGGATTTGTGATGCATGTGCAAAAGGCAAACATTCTAGAAGTTCTTTTAGACCTAAAAATATTATTTCAACTTTTACACATTGATCTTTTTGATCCAACTAGAACATCTAGTATTGATAGAAAGCATTATTGTCTTATTGTAATTGATGACTACTCTAGATATACATGAGTACTTTTTCTTGCTCATAAACCTCTCATAAAATCTTTGCAATTACAAAAAGGTTACACTATTTCTAGTATTAGAAGTTATCAAGGAAAAGAATTTGAAAATTTCGATCTTGAAATGTACTTTAAAGAGTATGGCATAACATATAACTTTTCGGCACCTAGGACTCCTCAACAAAATGGAGTTGTTGAAAGGAAGAATAGATCATTGATTGAAATGGCAAGAGCCATGCTTTGTGAGATGTGAGAATGATTTGCCTAAATATTTTTAGGCCGAAGTGGTTAAGTCCTCCTCTTGCTACATTTTAAATTAAGTAATGATGAGGTTTATCCTTAAAAAGACTCCATATGAGTTATGAAAAAGGAAGAAAGTCTAATGTTGCATATTTTCATCCATTTGGTTGCAAATGTTTTTAAATAATCACAAAGACAATCTAGGTAAATTTAATGCTAAATCGGATAACAAATGTTTTCTTGGTTACTCTTTGACCTCTAAAGCTTATCAAATCTTTAACAAAAGAAACTCTTTTAATTGAAGAATCCGTTCTTGTTATGTTTGATGAATTTCTTTCTGAGTATGTTGATATGGACAAAGATGACAAAGCTATAGTAGAAATGATGGGGCGATCTAATCTTGAAAGAGAATGAAGATCAAATCATGGACTTTGACAAGAAAGATGAAGATGGTGAAGAATCTATACAACCTATTCATCAATAACAAGAATCAAATCGTCCAAGAGTAAGTAATAAGGTCAAAGATACACAAATCATTGGTGATCTAAATCAAGGTGTAAGGATAAGATCAAGAGTCCATAATACTTGTGAGTATGTAGCTTTTCTCTCTCAAGTAGAGCCAAAGAATATTAAAGATTCTCTTGAAGATGATTAATGTATCATAGCTATGCAAGAGGAGTTCAATTAATTTGAGAGAAGTAAAGTATGGACACTAGTTTCTAGACTATATGATCATCCAATTATTGGCACAAAAAGGTAAGGCTAGTTGCTCAAGGATACTCTCAAGAAGAAGATATTGATTTTGATGAAACTTATGCTCTCGTAGCTAGATTATAAGCAATTAGAATGTTACTTTCTTATGTAAGTTATAAAAATTTTAAACTTTTTCAAATGGATGTTAAAAGTGCTTTGTTAAATGGGTATATTCAAGTAGAGGTATATGTGAACAACCTCCTGGTTTTGAAAATGAAAAATACCCAAACTATGTTTTCAAACTTTTAAAAGCACTATATGGTTTGAAACAAGTTCCGATAGCTTGGTATGAAAGATTAAGTAATTTTCTCCTTGAAAATTATTTTTCAAAAGGAAAAGTTAATACTACTCTTTTTATAAAGTATGATAAGGAAGACATTTTGATTTTTCAAATTTATGTTGATGATATCATATGCAGTGCTACTAATGAATTGCTTTGCACAGAATTTTCTAAGTTTATGCAAGGTGAATTTAAAATTAGTATGATAGGTGAGCTTAACTTTTACTTGGGACTCCAAATAAAGAGCATGAAACTTTGATCAATAAATCCAAATACACAATAGAGTTGCTCAAAAGATTTTGAATGGATAACACCAAAACTCAACCTACTCCTATGAATACTTCAATCAAATTAGATGTTGATGAGAAAGGTAAAAATATCGATTCTAAACTTTATAAAAGCATGATATGATCTTTATTTTATCTAACAACATCTATATTAGACATTTTATTTAGTATTTGCATGTGTGCATGTTTTCAATCCAATCTTAAAGAATCATATATTGTCGAAGTCAAAAGAATCATGAGATATCTTGTGAACACACCAAACTTAGGTTTTTGGTATCCTAAGGGTTCTTCATTTGAATTATATGGTTACTATGATACCGATTATAGTGGTTGTAGGATTGACCATAACAACACTAGTGGCACTTTCAATTTTTGGAAAATATGTTAGTGTCATAGTTTTCTTTAAGTAAAATTCAGTTGCTTTATCAACCATATAAGCTGAGTATGTGGCAGCTGCAAGTTGTTGTACTCAACTTCTATAGATTATAACTCAACTTGAAGTTTTTGGACAATAATTTAATTGCATTCTAATAAAATATGGAAATGTGAGTGCCATTAATATTTCTAAAAATCCAATTCATCACTCTCACACAAAGCATACAAATATTTGACATCATTTTATTAGGGATCATGTCAACAGTGGCATATAAGCATTGAGTATGCAGATACAAAATAACAACTTGTTGATATCTTCACCAAACCATTGGACAAGGAAGCATTCTACTTCATTCGAAGAGAATTGGGTATGATTGATACCTATCAGGTATAATCCTTTCAACTTCCTTAGATGATCAAATCATATTGATGTTATATGATGTTTTATGCTTGACATGAATTTTATATTTGTGAAATGTTGGATTTTGAATGACAATGTGCTTGATATTGATGTTAGATACATGTATGTATATAGTTGTGTAAATTAAGAATTAAATAATAGAATTTGTGTAAGTTCACATCATTTTAATTTCAATTGATATAAATTATTGCAAAATGAATATTTAGAAAGCATAAAAATGATTATAAATTATTCTTGCTCATAATATTTTATTATCAAGCTCAGTTCACTCAAAAGTATATTGTACCACCCTTTACTCTATCCTAATGCCTGTTACGATGATTTTACACATTTCATATAGAAGCTATTTTAAAGGCCATTATATTTTATAATGCCCTTGACTGTTTTCTTAAAATAATGCCTACCACCATCTATAATGCCCGTTACTTTTTGGGTCTATATATACGTACATCATTTTCATAAACCCTAACTTTTAAAAATTTTCAAATCCTCTCAAAACCCCTCTCGACTTTTGACTTAAAAATCATTCTTTTCCCTAAATTTCTTCAACTTTTAGTCATCCATGACTTTTGAGAAGGGAAAGTTTAGTGGATCTACTATAGAGAAGAACCATGGTATAATCTTTGCTTCAAATCATCAGAGGGAAAGGTATGAAACCCTAACTTAGAGAGAAATCATAAAAGGATACGCTTTATATGCTTCATCTCTAGAATGGACTAGACTCATTATAAAGGTTGGTGAGTACTCCATGAGATTTTTAAAAAATATACATTTGTTCTTTTTTAAGCAAAGACATTTATGAGAATATGGTATATGAGTTTTATTACAATTTAGAGATTGAGCATGATGGTTCTATGTCATTTAGGCTTAAGAAAACTTCTAGAACATTATCTGTTGAACAGGTTGCAAATATATTTGCCATGACCATCGTAGGGCCATCCAATGCACCACCAGAATGGAACCCTAATTTAATGTGGAAAAGACTTTTGAGTCCCTGTGTTTTTTATGCTTCCACTAATCATGTCTCCATGCTAAAAAAATCCTCATATGAGAGTTCTTCATTAATTCCTTGCATATTTTATTCTTGCTAAGACTGAGAAATTTGAATCTATTAGCCTGGAGGATGTTTTTGTTCTAAGTAAGATTATTTTCAACTATCCTTTTACGGTGGCTCCTAGATTTGTTCAAGCATTCAAAGATATTGCATATAGTTCATCTGGAGGACTTACAATAGGAATTTAGATTTCGGTGATCGCTGACTACTTCAAATGTTTGACACCTTCAGACAATACTTATAAGTTTGAATTATCTCGAGAAAGTTGCTTTGGGATAAGGTGTTTTATGAGCTGGCTCCTTCCATGGTCCCTGAATCTCTACCCAAACATTCATCTGATAATGAAGAAGAATGGATTGAGCATATCGAAGCTATACGAATTGCAAAGATTCGACCTAAACTTGCAAACATACCAGTCTTCATGAAGCATATTTCAAATAGAATAGATGCATTGGAAAGAAGCATTAATGATCGCTTGGATGACTTATTTGATGAAATCATCATCCTAGGCAATATGTAAAGACGCATCCTTGATTCTCTCTCGGATGATTGATCTTATCCAATCTTATTTCTCTATTTCTCTAACACTAAAACTTCTAGTTATTCCAGAACAATTTATTCTAAGATTGGATGATATTATGCTTGGATATTTATTAGTATCACTTATGCTTGTTTTGTATTTTTGCTACATTATAGTAGTATTATGGTACATTGATATTTAGGCTTATGCACATCCTTATTTTGGGTATTTGGATATTTTATATAGCCTTGATGTTGGATATATCTTTTGGATATTTGATGTATGTTGGATGGCATAATCTATATGACTGTTATCCTATATGATTATATGTGATTATATCTTTTGGAGGTTATCTTTTGGATGTTTATGATATTTGTTTGAATGCTATGATTATATATTTGGACATTTATATGTTTATTCTCTTTTTTTGATGTTTGACAAAAAAGGGGAGAGAAATTGAGATTATGCTTATAATGATGCATATATTGTATATTGATGCTTATATCGGAAATTATTGTTGGAGAAGTTGTTTGATGCTTATATTGGAAATTATTGTTGGAGAAGTTGTTTGATGCTTATATTGAAAATTATTGTTAGAGAAGTTGTTAGAGAAGTTATTGGACTTAATGAATGATTGCAAACTGTGATTGAATTTACAGTTATGGAGTAGTTGAGATTAAAATTGATATAGCATTGATTAAGGGGGAGTCTTTGAATATTGTGTTAAGGCTTAAGCTAAGTTGGTTTTGTTATCATAAAAAAAGGAGAGATTATTGCACCCATGATGATTTTGATGATATTTGTAAAACCTCTTTAATTTATTTTGTACTTTGTAATTGTATTATGTGGTTTATCAGGAAAACAAAAGAGCAACACCAAAAGTTGATTAATCATGTTTGAAAGTTGTAACACCCTGACTAACATGGAACGATCGTTATGATAAAAAGAAAACTAAAATTAATCAGAGACACAAAGAGCAAATTAAAGTCCGTTACACATCAACAAGTAATCCCCTTAGCAAAGTTGTTACGCCTATTACAATCTAACTTCCAAAAATGGTCAAAAACTCGGAAGAAAAATTCAAGCCCGTTACAAATTACTCAAGACTGTTACAAAAGAATGGATAACGACCATTATGTTTCCATAATGCCTGTTATGAACGAAGAACTTGTTACATCAAACAGATCTGTTTAAAAATATAGTCTTTTGAACCAATTTTGTAGAGATATCTTGCATTAAATGCAACCAGAACGATCATATTTATTACTCAAGGCTTGAAGATTATATATATGTGATCATTTGAAGTTAGAGAAATTTTTGGAACACTTTTGAAAAGTCTAAAAAGACTATTTCATTTATTTTAACTCATATATTCTATTTTTCTCTTATATTTGAACACTTGTGCTTTAAACTCATTTGTATTGTGTTCAAAACTTGTAAAACTATTTGTACTTCATCTTATATCATTTTAACTTAGTTTGAGTGATAAAGACACTTATAAATATCTAAATATCAATTTATATTTGATATTATGAGTGGTATCCCATTGTAAGGGCGAAATCTTGGATAACTATTTATAAAGGTGAAATTCTATATAACTATTTGTAAGGGTGAAATTCCAGATAAACTACATTGTAAGAAATTGGATTGTGAATCCATTGGATAGTAGAATCTCAATTTTAGTTGAATATTAAGAGAAGTCGACGCAAGAGATGTGATTGTACTCTGGACCATTATAAACTAGCTAAGAATACTCTACACTCTTCCTCTTTTATTACTTTAAATAATTGTTTAAGTATTAATATTTCATATAGATTGTATATTGCATTATAAATCTTTAAACTTCTATTCATCTCCTCTAGGAGTATTGTCATATTGGGATCACAAAATATAATTAGTATAATATAATTATTCGCAATATTCAAATATAATTGCAATTTTATTTTCTCAAAATTAAATATAAAAAAATTTCGTTAAATTTACCAACGAAATTTAGCTACTGTTTACTGGAAAAAACTTTTCTATTCACCGATGAATTACTGACCAATTAAATCATAAATCCTAAACATCCAACCGTTATATTTACTGACAAAACCAGTAGTCGATAATTTGCTGACGGATTTGAAGCAATTTACCAATCATTTCTCCATCAATAATGTTACATCAATTGATAAATGTTTATCGACAATATTTTAGCCGATAACTTATTTATCAATATTTCATTGGTAATTTTATTTATTGAATGATTCTTCATTATTACCAATGACTTTTCGGTCGGTAATTTCTTATACTATATGTGTGAAAGAATAATTGGCATCACTATCTTATTTTTAGTGGATGTTTGACAAATTTTTTTGATGCAGTTATTAATTTTTTGATTTTCAATAGCTGCATCAAACCCGTTTGATTAATAATAATTATTAGCTATTAGGTAGTTCATAACTATTGTTTACAAAAATTTTAATTTAATTTTTTTTAATTTATACTTATTTAAATAAAAAAAATTAAATTATCTTTTAAAAATAATATTTAAATAAAAAGACTAAATTATTTTTTAAAAATAATATTTAAATAAAAAATAAATATTACTATTTATCTTTAATAATCATTAAATAGATTAACAGTTAATAATTAATAATAATTTTATCAATACTTATAACAATCAATTATTTAATAACAACTACGAATTATCCAGCTATCAGCAACCAATTAACAACTAACAGCTGATACAAACATTTAATCAAACGAGACCTTAATAATTTATCTTTTAAGTTTTATGGTAATATTTATCTTAACTAAATTAAATATTATTTTAAATAATTTCATATAAAAATGTAATAGTTTTTAATTTTTAATTATTGCTGATGTTTTTATTTTTTATTTTTATTTTTTAATTTAACTTTTCATTTATAATATTGTAAAAATTTTATTTAATTTTGATCTATAATCAATTAACC
The DNA here is from genome assembly GCA_948193065.1 of Aleurites moluccanus. NCBI lineage: Eukaryota > Viridiplantae > Streptophyta > Magnoliopsida > Malpighiales > Euphorbiaceae > Aleurites > Aleurites moluccanus. The sequence goes on from CANXYC012803087.1 coordinate 12,666, forward strand.
AAATAGCCAACTCATAAAAATATTTTTTAGTAAAAAATAAAAAGCTAAAATAAATTAAGAAAATTTTTCAAATTTCATCATTTACTTTTAATTTTTATTTATATTTTATATAAGAAAAATTTTCCTCATAAATTTAATGTCTTTATTATCAATTAGCAGAATAAGATAATTAACTTTAAGCACTATATTTTAGTTATTTTATAATTTATAAAATTAATAAATTCTATTTTTTCAAAATAACAAAATTACTATTAATTATACTTGTGTGTAGTTGGCCTGCGCTGAAGATTGACCGATAGATTAAAAATCAGGCTCCAGATCCCCTATCTGAAACCCCTCTCTCTCTCTCTCTAATCTCCATCTCCATTTCAAGATGCAATCTTTTTTTACTCTACTCTCTACTCTGAAATTAACACAGTAACACTTGAAGCTGCTAAAAGGCGAAAGCAGTTAAAACATAAACAAAGCCGATATCAAAGCTCACCTCAAATACCCAGGTAAGCTTAGAACTTTCCATTTCTTTATTTTTGTTGGTTTTGTGACAGTTAATACACTTCCACATTGGGTTAATCTTTGAAAGCTATGTAGTTATTTGAAGACATGAAGAGAGTATATTTGAGCATTTGATGAAATGGGTATTTTATGGATTGATGAGAATGTGAAAGAAATGAAGTTGGTACATTTTCATTTTCTTTGTTTGGTTGCCGAGAAAATTTGGGTTAATTGTTGCATGGTCTTTTGACTTCTCATTCAAGAAAAATGGAATGGAAACTTTGATCAAGTTAATCAGTTGTGGGTATCAGCTAAATTAATTACTTGGGTGTTGATTTATATGTTATTTTTATTCTGGGAGTCCATAATATGTTGAGAAGACTTCGTTTCCTGGGCAACCAAACAAGTGTTTGATGGTAATTCGCTTCTGCAAAAACATGTATCTAAAAGCCCTCTTTGAAAGGAAAATTTTCTTGGTTTTGGCTTTCTGTTTTAGATGTAGAATTTAGATTAGCTAGAACAATTAGAAGAGAGACAATAATTTTTTCATTAATTCGTAATTGAGTGGTTGAGAACTTGAGGGAAGTTGATATGGCTTAACATATAGATATTAAGCTACATTTGGTAGGCCATAATGAAATGCAATGTAATGTAATACATTTCTAGTGTAAATATTATGCTAGAAATGCATTTGATTACATTTCATTATGGCCTACCAAACGTACCCTTAGTGTATTGTGATGCTTTTTGTTGTTTTTCACTTGAAAAATCAGAGTCTCACCTCAACCACTTGGGCACAGGCTGCTGCTTCCTGATCTCAAGTTCCCATTTTGTTTACATTTCTCCATATTCTTAGCATCCAGTGGAATTTAGTTGAAAAGAAAGAAGCTTAAAATATTTTTCACTTATTTTAGATGGGTGGGGTGGGGAGTAGATGTTGATGGTGGAGGAACATATTCCTACTTTTGTTTATAAGAACTGGAGAAGGGAATATATTTTCCCATTCCTTGTATTATGGCTTAATCATCTATGAATCTTTTTTGCTTTCTTTTTTTCAATACCTTGGAAATGAATAGGCAACTGTATCCCAAGACCAAGTGCAGTTCTTTTTATTAATTATTTATTTGATCATTTTTTGATTTATTGAGATATAAACATACAAGATGGCATATCATTGAATTTTTATCCAAAGAAAGATGAAAACTGTATTATGCGAAAATTGTTTCTTAAAGTTGCTGCTTGTGTAGCTATGATTCACTTGTCCATGTTCTTTTCTTTCTGTTGGCCAGCCTGAAACTTGATGCATTGTTATAGCTACAGAGATGAAGTTGATATGCCTGGCGTTTGTAACCAATGCTTATGGCTAGGACTATATTAATTCCATTAGGGTTATTGGATAGTGTTTCCCTTTCTAGGGACATAATGACTAGCACCTCTGAGGGACACGATTTTCTATATTGTGATGGAGGCTCGGATGATGGAACTCTTGAAATTCGTGAAGAACATGAAGACGCAGAAGATGCACTATTGCCACACTGCAATTCACACAATGGTGTGACTAATGTCATGATTTTGACAGAACCGTCAATAGAAAATTTAAGCTCTAACAGTTTAGAACCATATACCGGGATGACTTTTCCATCATTAGATGATGCAAGAGAATTCTATTATGACTATGCCAAGCGGACAGGATTCACCATAAGAACCAATCGGATCAGGCATTCACTAAAGAACATGGAAGTTATAGGACGTGACTTTGTTTGTTCTAGAGAAGGTTTTCGTGCTGCAAAGCATGCACTGAGAAAAGATAGAGTTCTTCCTCCTCGTCCTATAACAAGAGAAGGATGCAAGGCCATGATAAGGTTGGCAGCAAGAGATGGTGGACAATGGGTAGTCACCAAATTTGCACAAGAGCACAACCACAAATTAATGGCTCATTGTAAATTTCCTGGAGAATTGCCAACCATAAATATACTCAGTGAGGTATGTCTCAGATAGCTTTTGTAGTTGGTACTCTATTTATAATTAGGCTACAATCGTGCATCTTGAATCACCGTATGGATTATTTAGGTCTCAGAGTTTGAAGTTAACGTAGCACTATTTATTTTAGGGCTTAACCTCTATTTAGATTCCCTGATATCTAAATCTGTGCTCTTCAAACTTACCCCATTTGTACCTTGCTTGTTCACCTCATCTCATCCAAAACCCATGTGTTTTGCTGTTTAAATTCATAGATAAATGCAGCCTTATAGAACTCTGAATCATATGCTTGGGGCATAGTTAGACATGTAGAGTGTTTGCACCAATTTGTATGGAGCTAAGTGGCATTTTTTTCAGCAAGCTATCCATGCTAGGCCAAGGAATGCACCACAGCACTTCAGTCCTGTACCTCTTATCATATTTATGGTTTTTGGAATTTTATATGCTAGAGTTCTATAATGCTTTCAAGCTATATTTGCCCTTGGTTTTTCATATATCTGATCCATTTTTATTGTAATGCTGTCAAGCTCATATAACTGCTGAAGTGCCAGGAATGCATGATAAAATATTAATAGGGCAGAGGATCTAATAATTTTTCAACAGGCATGCAATGGCAAAATCCATTGTCTGTACATACACGAGCAAGATCATTAGTTCACAATTGCAAATTGGTTTTTTCTTTGCTTGTGATTATAGAGAAACCACAAGTAGTGCTACAGTATATTCATTCTACAAGTAGTGCTTCAGTAACTTCTTTCTGCAAGTTTTCCTATTCATATTTATCCTCCCAATATTTCTGATCTTACTCCCAAATTTGTGTTTACCATCATTCTTCAACTCTTATGTCCAACATTATTGCAGAAGGAGAAGGATAAGAAAATCCAGGATTTATATGATGAGCTGCAGTGTGAAAGAGAAAGATCTGCAGCGATTCAACAACAGCTACACTTGATTCTTGAAGATCTTGAGCAACATACTGAGTTTATGTCTATAAGAATTGAAGACATAATTAACAGCTTGAAAGAAATTGAACTTGGCAATTTATAGTTGTGAACTGCTATATCAGTGTGCAACTGTTAGTTAGATGGATCATTCAAGCCAAGTTAGAGCACAACAGAACTTATTACTCTGGATTTGCTTTGAGGTTGAGCCTTTTGACCTGACTCTATTTCTTGAAGAGCACTGACATATAACCTATGAATCTTTTCTATGTATTTCCAACTAGTCTGGGTGGACCAAGATGATCATAGCATGTTCCTACCTGAAATTCAATAGCAAGCTATTCCCTAATCTGACTGCTCAACCAGGTGTAAGGTAGGCAACTGCCTTCTCTCTTTATCTTTGCTTTTTCCCTAGCAAAATCAATTATTTGGGTTTTGCTTTTGTTTAACTAAGTAGGCTCTGGTTTGCAGCTATAATCTTTTTGGGCATGATGTTCAACAATATACACAGTTACATTGTAACCATTTGCTCTAGTTTCCTCCTGGAGCTTATGTTGCTTCTTGAACTTCATTGCAGGAGAAGCCTTTGTTTTTAGGGTTCTTGTACTTCAATGTTCAAAATATAGGTCATATTAATAAGATTTAGCTTATCATCATAGAGAAGAATCCAATTGTCTTTAAACTCTACTCAATGTAAAATATGTATATTTCTTTCTTGGTTCTCAATGAATAGTTTATAAAATCATCTCCAATGTTTGACTTAAACAATGGAATTTACATCAAATGATAGATCATTAGTTTTAATTCATTTTGAGTAGATCGTTGATGATGGGTACGCATATGAGTTTGAGCTTTGTATAGAATTTCCCAAATTATTAGCTTGTTTAGTTTTTATTTCTTCGCTGTTCAATTATCAGTTGGTTGGGATGAGAATTAACAATATATATATATATAAACCAGCTGAGATACTAGTTTTAGACTTGATTAAAAATTAACTTCATTTGAGTCGTCAAATATTGATGAATATCCTGACAATATATGCACATGCTGAAGGCCAAATAACGTAATATCTTGCAATTACTTAAGCAGTTGCATATCACATATTGAATGGTAACAATGTTGTAAGAAAATTGGATGCAATTTTAAGCTATTAGATAATGTAGTTTAGTATATGTTTGAATTTATAAGCATTGGCTAGAGCAATAAGTTGTAGGATGAGTCTATTTTCTCTGTTTTTTCTAAAATGCAGACATTTCTTTTCCATTATTGATAGCTTGAACAACTCTGAGAATAGGTGCTGTGTACTGATGGATGAGAGATTTTTGCAAATGCAGTTTCTTTTTAGCTTCTAGTTCCATGATTTAATAATAAAGTTGGAAGTTCATATTTTCAGCATCTTATGGTAGCACAGTGACCGTATTGTAATGCAGGAGGTCATCAAAATTCTTTTGAAGTTGATTCTCATTTTCATGTGTTTTAATGCTGATGATATTCCTCAGAACGCCATGACTAACAGAAATTCTCAGTTCTTTAGATTTTTCAATTCAGTAATTTGTGTCATTTCAGAATTCGAAAAGCCATGCTCAGCCCTTGGTGGCATAGTGATCAAATATTTGCATCGTTATGCTGGACTGCTGGAGGTGATAAAAAGAAGGGATGGTGCAAATATATCTTCAAAATATACTATAAATGTTATATCTATACTTTAATTTTTTTATTTTTTTATTTTTGTTAATTACGATTTCTCCATGTAAAATGATCAAATACACTATAATCCTCCTGATTTTTTAAAAATACATTAATTCTCCCTTAACTTTTTAAAAACACATTAATTCTCCCTTAATAAATGTCACAATATACTATTAGACTTTTCAATCTAATTTTATTATTAGTTAACTCTAAAATAATCAATAAAGTCGAATTATGTTGTTAGTCAATAAGATCAGTAAAAAGATAAAAATATTTTTATCTTTTATTTTTAATTAATTATATCTTATTTTTATTTAAAAAAAATTTTAGGGTTAAAAAATATATTTTTATATTTTTTTGATAACTTTGAAAATAAAATAAATAAAAATATTTTTTATTTTATTTTTTTAAAAATAAAAATTTTGAAAATAAAAAATAAAAAATATGTATTTTTATATTTTTTTGACAATTTTGAAAATAAAATAAATAAAAATATTTTTTATTTTATATTTTAAAAAATTAAAATTTTGAAAATAAAAAATAAAAAATATTTTTTTAAAAAAATACTTTATTTTTTATTTTTAAATTTACCAAAAAAAATAGAAAAAAAAATTTTAACCCTAGAAGATATTTTTTAAATAAAAATATAATGTAATTAATTAAAAATAAAAGATAAAGATATTTATATTTTTTTACAGTTCTTATTGATTATTTTAGAATTAACTAATAGCAAAATTAGATGAAAATGTGTATTAATATAACGTGATAATCATCATGAAAAAGTTAATATATTTTTGAAAGGTCATGAGAACTTAGTGTATTAGGTTATTCCACAGGAGAAATAATAATTATTTTTTTTTTAATTGTAATTATGATACATTATAAAAATGAGATAACCCGCCCCTCTGTTTCCTTCTCTCCCGTTATATCTCTTTTTATATTTTATTTTATTTTTTATAGTTATATTTAAATTTTTTAAAAATTCATAAAATTTATAGTTAATATAATACTTGTAAAAATTAATTCATTTTGATATGTCATCTCAAAAAATTTTAAAAATTATTATTTAGTTATTAAATTATAAAAAAGAATTATTATTTTTGCATATAATTTCATTAAATATAAACTTAAATTTAACTAATTTCATAAAATAATTTAAGTTTATATATATATATATATATATATGTTCTATTCCAAAATAATTATTAGTTTAATTAATTATTTTTTTATTTATTAATACTTTAATTATTCTTAAAATAGTTAGAGTATGTTCTCTTCAAATAATTTTTATTAAATAAAATTTCAATTTGAAATAATTAAATTTTAAATTTGTCACTATTTATGTAGTCAAAAGAATGAATAATTAAATATAATTTATATTAAAATTTATATTAACTAGTTTTAAATCACAATTTATATTTTTTTTATTTAATTTATATTTTAAAATATAAATTAAAATATATAAGAAAAAATATATATATTAGGTCACATTATCATAAAGTGAAAGAGAGAGATAAAACATTTATTTTATAAAAAAAAAATTATGAAATTAGTTAAATTAAAATATATTTTTAGTGAAATTATATATATGTGAGAATAATAATTTTTATAAATTTCTCCTAAAAAAATAATTTTTACAAATTGATAGTTAAATAATAAATATTAAGAATTTTTTGAAATTAAATTTATATTTAAATAATTCATGTTAAATTAAAAAGAAATTTTTTAAGTTTTAATATGTCAAAATAAAATATATTTTATAAGGATTTTATTGGACATTTATTTATAACTTGAACTTAAAATGAATATTTTATAAAATTTTAAAGAATTTAAATATATTTATAAAAAATAAAATAAAATATAGAGAGGGAGGGCTGCATTGTTTCGTTTTTACAATTTCAATATCATATTTATGGTATATTTTAAGGGATATATTTATATCTTATCCCTGAAATGAAATTATTTTGAAGTTAGTTCTTATTTTCTTGTGTTTTTAATGCTAATGATATTCCTTAGAATCTCATGACAGAAAATAAATGATCAATTCTAAAGATTTTTTTATTCAATTATTCAAATTAGTTTGATCTGTTGAGTTAGTTTGGGAATCTCAAAAACCATATTCAAGTCTTATATGACATAATAATCTAATATCTGTATAATGGAGTACAAGGTAGTAAAAAAAAAAAATATTTTTGAATTTTGCTCTTACTATTATATGTTTTTTACTGTTCTTTTTTAGTTTTATCCTCTTTACGAGTTTGGTTTGGAATCTGTAAAGATTCATTGGCTTTTCCACTAGTCTTGAATTTGTGATATAACATATCACCAGAGTTGTTACAATTCTCCTCCTGTAATTATGTCCTTCTCGGAGATGGTAAAATATTTGTTACAATCTGGTCCCAATATACTCCAATTACCAGAGTATTGTCCATGATCAAGGGACGAGAAAAAGCACAGAATTGTTTCTGAGACTAGTGGATTTGGATCCAAGTCTGAATTTCCAACCTGAAATTATGAAGATCTGGAACCCCGAGTCTCATTACAAAACAGAAATTAGAGTGAGCATCAGAATTTTAGATAAAAAGAGCAAAGAAAATATGCAGAAGAATGATTAAATCAAAGTTCTAAGAACAAGAAAGTCAAAGCATGGCCATTGAAAAATGTCAAATAGCCACATGGAACTTGCAAGAAGTAGGGTAGACTCAAGCTGTCACAGAGTTGAGCACAACTAGCAAGATACTCGCAGTCCAGCAATATTCTAGACACCTCTAACATGAGTGTTATTTTGACTTTGATTTCTTTACCATTTCCTTTTTTTTTTTAATATATTTTTAAGGGCATTTTTAGATTTGTTATACCCTACACGGTAGGGCAACTCTTTCCTTCCATCCCATCTAAATGGATTTAATGGTAATACCTGTCGTGCAAGGAAAGGGATTCAGGATTAAGTCTTCTCACAGGCATTTGAGGAGGATTTTCTTCTTTGAGTATTGGAGGCATGATTGTTGGGGGTAGAATTGAAATTGACCCAATCGAATCAAATCGATTAAATTAAATAAAAATTTATGGTTTTAATAATTATTTAATTTAATTTAATTTGAAAATTATAGTAAATTGAAAGTTCTAGTTTTGAATTTTTTTTTTTGTAATTTTAAATTAAACCGAACCAAAATTATATATATATATATATATATATATATATATATATATATATATATATATATATATATATATAAATATATAATTATTGTTGTGGGTGG
>CANXYC012803285.1:0-13118 GCA_948193065.1 Aleurites moluccanus
ACTCAGAAACAGGAGAAGTTTCATTGGAGTGAAAATTGTGAGAAAAGTTTTCAGACTCTTAAAACTTGTTTGACTACTGCTCCAGTGTTGACACTTCCTACAGAGACTGGTACATTTGCCATATACTGTGATGCATCTAGAGTTAGCTTGGGATGTGTGCTGATGCAAGATAGGAAAGTAATTGCTTATGCTTCACAACAGTTAAAGAAACATGAAGTGAATTATGCTACCTATGATTTGGAGACGGCAGCAGTGATATCACGACCCGGTTTCCCGGACTGCGACGGTCCTAGGGCAAGGGAAATGCCAATGGCGACCGACACCCGTAGAACCCAGTACCATATGCACAATCTATAATCCTCAATCTATATTATTCATTATTTATAATTACTATCCATTATGTTATTATGTTAATCATTCTGTTAACCTGTCAATGATTCTGTCACCATTCTGCAATTGGCTGTCTCAAGTATATATCATATATCATGCATCATATATAATCAATATTTACCATCAATATCATATATATATAATTTTCATTTCCTAGCTAACCCGTACATACCCATGGAGCAGCTAGATAATGAACACCAAAATAATGAAATACAGAATATTCAGAAAATATACATATAGTCTGTAGCAGGTATCCACAAAAGACAGAAGACTGGATCCTGTAACTTACTCCTCTCCTGAAAGGGGTAAACAAACAAAAAGGTGAGTATGAATGATACTCAATGAATTTACATGCATCATAATAAATAATAATAGATATAAATAGCCAATGGTATCAGCCAAAGGAAATACAGTAGACAGAATGGATATCATGGTACAGTAATGCCAAAGAAATAATCAATAGGCTCGGTTACATATGGCAAGACAGATAATGGGATCGACTGTATGAAAAGAAATCATATAATCTCTAGTCAATCAATATATAAGGACCACGTAGGTCACCAGTATCATATAAGCATAAGGCTGATAAGGCCTTATGGCCAGGACTATAACCCCTCATAGCAAGGGTTCAATAGTACAATGTGCACAAGGTCGACAACACTTCCCCATTACCCTGTCGAATCGGTAGTTCTGGCAAATCATATCAGGGTCAATAACGAGGGATTCCATAAGCAATAATGGCATCCGGATAACAGTCAATCAAATAAAAATCAGCTCGGTATCAATCAGTTCAATATTCAATATGTTCAATGGCAATGTCACATATAATGTACAATCAATAATAGCAAGTATGGTAATAAGAAAAGATATGAAACAAAAGTTGGTTCAGTGGCTGAAAATGGTAGGTCAATTGGCATGTCAATGTTGCTAGCGACAATGGCATTCAATTGGTAGACCTATGGCATGAAAACCAATAGGCCAATGGCAAATGAACTAGGCATTTCATCGAACACTTGGTGGGCATATAATGGCAAGCCAATTGGTTAGGTTTTGGTGTAAAATTGACTTGCCCATTCAAACCAATAACAAGCCACATTGTTCAACAAAGCATAGGTTTCAAATAAACACAATTAAACAATGGTAAAATGGATCAAATTGGCTAAAGAAAATCAAGGAAAATCAAACAAAACATAAGCACAATTAAGGCAAATGTGATTCGGCCACCATAGGGTTTTTGGCAAAAGTTTCCAATCAACATTTTAATGATTCAAACATGTTAAATGATGCAATGTAAACTCACCTAATGATCCAATTAGCCAATGCTCACACCAATTGCATCAATTTCCATCGAAATCCCCAAATTTGCTACTTTGAAAATTCAACTTCCACAATCTCCAATTCTACATCAAATTAACCATCAATTAGTTGTTCATTCATATCCAATTAACTATTTCTAACCTCAATTAACATAAACACATCCTAATTCAGCAATTCATTCTTTACAACTTCAATTTAAGCAATCAAATTGGGAATTTCATCAAATTAGCATAATCTAATGCAATTAAACATTATACCCATTCAATTCAACCTAAATAAACACTAAATCACTAATCAAATCAAACAAAGCAACATTTTTACCTTTAAGCTTCAAGTTGGCTGAAACTCTCTCCTTGAATATCCTCCAAATCCTTTGCTCCTCACTTCAATCTAATGGTAAAATTGAGTTAAGCTGCCTTGAATCATCTCTTTTCCATCAAAATCCTAAAGAAAACTATAAAGAATGAAGAAATGGAAGATAGAAGAATGGAAGAAAGGTCACGACAATATGAAGAAGAGAAAGGAAATGAAGAACACGAAATGGTGATGGCCAAATATAAGATAAAATCAATTGTAAAATTATAACTAAACCCTCCAAGTTCTAACCTTTACACTTTGGTCCTTAAATCTTCTGTAATTTATTCTGACAATTCTTTCAGGATTTAGATATCAGTGTGGGAAGTGTATAGGCTTATTTTAATTTATGCTTATTTATAAAAATGGTTCTGAAGTCATTTTGTAACCTTGACTGACCACTTTCCACTATTCACCTTGAATTTTCCCTTATTTACCAAAATGCCATTATTTACTTTTTCAGTGTTCCTAAATGATTTTCACTTCTTTATTTTTACCAAAATTTGGCATAAATTATGGTCATATTTTACCCCCAGATCAACTTCAGAAATTCTTCCGTTGACCGGACTGCTAATTTCTCAGCGGTGTCGGTTTTCGAAAAAGTCTCAAGTTTGCTTTCTAACTGTATCTCTAAAATTATTTCCCACCATTTCAAGACTAAAGGACCACATAATGAGAATAAATTCATGCATGACAGTTATGGCTTTCTAGGGTATTACATTCTACCCCCCTACAAATAAATTTGTCCTCGAATTTAAATAGAACACATACCTCACTGCTGAAATAAGGATGGATATCTGCTCCGCATCTCCTGCTCACTTTCCCATGTACACTCCAACATCGTCTAGTTCCTTCATAGCACTTTCACCATAGGGATCTCTTTGCTACGAAGCTTTCTGACCTGTCTATCAATGATTTGTACAGGTAGCTCCTCATACGACAAATCCTCACTGAGATCCACATCATGTATCTCCAAAATATGCGATGGATCCGATACATATCTCCGCAGCATCGATATATGGAAGATTGGATGTACGTAGCTCATACTGGGTGGAAGAGCCAATCTATAAGCCACACTGCCAATCCGCTCGAGTATCTCAGATGGGCTTATAAATCGTAGTGATAGCTTGCCCCTCTTCTCAAATCTTATAACTCCCCTCATTGGTGAGACCTTTAGGAAGACATGATTACCAACTGAAAACTGTACATCCTTCCTCTTTGGATCAGCATAACTCTTCTGCCTACTTAAGGCAATCCTCATCCACTCTCTGATCATAGGAACCTTCTCCATAGTCTCTCTAATAAGCTCTGGTCCCTCTAGCTGCTTCTCTCCCAGCTCCACCCAACACACTGGAGATCTGCACTTCCTACCATATAGTGCTTCAAATGGAGCTATACCAATCGAAAAGTGATAACTGTTGTTGTAGGATAACTCTATCAGTGGAAAATAATAATCCCAGCTACCCTTGAAATCTAGAACACATAATCTGAGCATGTCCTCCAAAGTCTGGATCGTCCTCTCTAACTGCCCATCAGTCTGCGGATGAAAAGCAGTACTGAACCGTAGCTGGGTACCCATAGCCTCCTGAAATTTCTGCCAAAATCGGGATGTGAACTATGTACTCCTATCAGATATGATCACCAAAGGAACTCTATGAAGACGCACAATCTTATCCACATATAACTATGCATACTGAGCTGCTGAATAGCTGGTCTTTACCTTCAGAAAATGTGCAGACTTCGTCAACCGATCAACAATAACCCAGATAGAATCATACCCCCTCGAAGTTTGTGGTAGAACAACTATGAAATCCATGGTAACCTGCTCCCATTTCTACTCTGGTAGCTCTATCTCCTGAAGTAGCCCTGATGGCTTCTGATGCTCAAACTTAACCTGCTGATAGGCTAAGCACTTAGATACAAACTGAGCTACATCTTTCTTCATCCCTGGTCACCAATAAATATCTCTGAGATCATTGTACATCTTGGTAATCCCTGGATGTACACTGTAAGTAGAATAGTGTGCCTCTCGCATTATCCGATCCCGTAGCAAATCACAATCCGGTACACAGATACGTCTCCCATATCTCAATATCCCATGCTCTACAGAGAACTCTGTCATCCGACCATTATGAACCTCTACCTTCAGCTTTAGAAGATAAGGATCTTTGTCCTGGGCCATTTTTATATCATCTATCAATAGTGACCTCGCCTGAAATTAGGCTATCAGAGCCTGGTTTTGATCCTGGGAACACAAATCCAACTTTACCCCCATATCTGCCAACTGCCTCAAATCTCTAATCAATGGCCTTCTGCCAATCACAATATAAGCAAGGCTACCCATATACTTCCTACTCAAGACATCCGCCACTACATTTGCCTTCCCTGGGTGATAGAGAATCTCACAGTCATAATCCTTCAGAAGTTCAACCCATCTGCGCTGCCTCAGATTTAGATCCTTCTATTGAAATATATACTGCAGACTCTTATAATCAGTATATATCTCACATTTAGACCTATATAAGTAGTGTCTCTAAATCTTCAAGGCAAATATAACTACTGCCATCTCCAAATCATGAGTTGGATAATTTGCTTCATGCTTCTTTAACTGATGAGAAGCATAAGTAATTACCCTACCTATCTGCATCAGAACATACCCTAGGCTAATCCGCGAAGCATCACAATATACTATAAATTTCTCCCCCTTAACTGGTAATGCCAAAATTGAAGCACTGGTAAAGCAATACTTCAGAGTCTGGAAGCTACGGTCACACTCATCTGTCCAGACATATCGCTCCTGTTTCCTCATCAATCTAGTCAAAGAAGCTGCAATACGGGAGAAATCTTTCACAAACTTCCGATAATATCCAGCCATACCCAGAAAGCTATGTACCTCTGAAACACTGGTAGGCTGTGGCCAGTTAGCTACCGCCTCAATCTTTTGAGGATCCACCATAATACCCTCCTTACAGATAATATGCCCCAAGAAGCATACCTCAGTCAACCAGAACTGACATTTGGACAATTTAGCATACAGCTGGTGCTCCTGAAGTGTCTGTAGCACAATCCTTAAATGCTTCATGTGCTCCTCCTCACTCCTGGAATAAATAAGGATGTCATCAATGAATACGATGACAAACTTATCCAAATAAGACCTGAACACCTTGTTCATCAGATCCATAAAAGCTGTTGGAGCATTTATAAGCCCGAATGGCAAAACTAGGAACTCATAATGACCATAACGGGTTCTGAAAGCAGTCTTGGGTATATCTCCACTCCTGATCTTCAGCTGATGATACCCAGACCTCAAATTAATCTTAGAAAAATGGTTGGCACCCTGCAGCTGATCAAATAAGTCATCTATCTGTGGCAATGGATACTTATTCTTCACCGTGACTTTGTTTAGTTGCCTATAATCAATACACATCCTCAAGGAGCCATCTTTCTTCCTCATAAATAGAACCGGTGCACCCCATGGAGAACTACTAGGTCTAATAAAACCTTTATCCAATAGCTCCTATAACTATATCTTCAATTCCTTTAGTTCTGCGGGAGCCATTCTGTATGGTGGAATGGATATTGGGTTTGTGCCTGTATGCACCTCTATCTCAAACTCTATATCCCTATCAGGGGGCAATCTTGGCAACTCCTCAGGAAATACATCAGGGAACTCCTGAACTACCGGTACATGATCCAATCATACAGAAGACCTCTGTACATCCACTACATGAGCTAAATAGGATGAACAACCTTTCCCTATCAACCTCCGAGCCTGGATAGTAGATATCAGGTTAACTCGAAACTCCTAAATCTCACCCTGAAACTCAAACTCCAGCTGGCCCTCAGGCTGAAATCTAATCCTCTTCCGGTAACAATCTATCACTGCTCGATGTCTAGTCAACCAATCCATACCCAGTATCACATCCAACTTAAGCACAGACAACTTAATCAAGTCAACACGCAAAATATGGTCATCAATCTCAACAATGCAATCAGGATAGAAATGATCAATATCCATACAATCCCCCATAGGAGTAGCAATAGAAAATGGAACATCTAACAGTCTCCTCTCCTTATTCAATTTGGGTGCAAAATACGGTGACACAAAAGAGTGAGTTGCACCCGAATCGAATAAGGCATCTGCAACCTCATTCTGAACCAGAATAGTACCTGTGACAACATTATCCGATCGCTGTGTATCCTGAGTGTTGACCGTGAATACTCTACCCTAGCCCATGCCAACTAGAGCCTGATTGCCACTGGGAGCCTGACCTCCCCTACCTCTGCCTCTGGCTGCAGTTTCTCTAATCAAATTCTGGCTGGTCTGAATAATTGGCTACGATACTGTGACCGATGGCTGCTAGTCAACCCTCAATGGACAAGTGTTCATATAATGGCCCTACTGGCCACACCTCAAACATGCACCTGTCCGCCTCCAATACTCCCCTCTGTGTCTACGACTACAATACACACAAGCTGGTATATTAGAAGTCTGAGTAACTAGCCTAGAAGAACCCTAGAAGTATGCAGGCACTGACTGAACCACTAGTTGACCCCTACTCTGCAGTCTCCCCCTCTGACTACTACCCATGATCTCTGCTCGAACCTAGGTACTGGCTCTGCTTGCCTAGGATGGGAGCTGCTCTCCCCCTCCTACTCTGTGCTCCCGGACCACCCTTCCTCTTCTGTTCTCTCTTGGTTCTCTCTGTCTTGTACTTTTCTTCCATCTGAGTGGACTTGTCTATCACTGTAGTCAAGGATGTAAACTCTGTGGCTAACAAGGCATTATGTAAAGTAGCATGCAATTCCCTCCTGAACCTGCTGATCAAATCTACCTCTGTAGGTACTATATGAGCAACATATCTACTCATCCGTATGAACTCCTCAGCATACTCCTCTACTGATCTATCACCCTTCTCCAGCTGCTCAAATCTCACCAGAGCATGGGTCCTGACACCCTCAGTGATGAACTTGTCAATCAAACCCTGTCGAAACTCTGCCTAGATGGGTGGGTGCTCTCCATATAACCTGGTCTCCATATACCTTGAGAACCATGTCCAGGCTTTCCCCTTAAGCAACTAACCCACCAACTCTATTGATCTCAACTCAAAACAAGGTAGTCTCCTAACTACCTTATCCACCTCCTCCAGAAAATTAAAAGGATCTGTACCTCTATCTCCTCTGAACTCTGGTAAATTTAGCTTCAGAAAGCTAAAGATGGAGACTCTGCCCTCCTCTATCTCTCTCCTGCCTCCCTGTGCAGTCGGCTCCCTCTGAGCCCCCACTGGCTGCACAGGAGCCGGTGCCACCACCTCAGGTACCACTGGTGGCTGAACTATTGCAAGAGCAGGTGATGGTTGTGCCTGTTGTCTCTCCCTCCTAATCTCTGCCATCTCCCTCCTCAGCTCCATCAAACCCCTCATCATCTCAACCTTTCAAGGGTTATCTCCCCTCTCTGAGTCCTCTAAAGTCCGTCGAGATCGAGACGGACCCTCTAATACTGATATCTCCCTGACTAAGGACTCATTGGAGGCAACCTCAGCCTCCCTAGTGTCTCTGTCTCCGCTGTCAGACATCTCTGTAATCTATAGGGAAAATAGAAATGGTCTCAGAATATAGTAAAAACACAAAATATAAACCTATAACAGACGATAACAACAATAGATGACAAAGGAAGTCCTATGCTCTATGGTATACTTAATTCTACCCCATTCTGTAACTAGTCACTATTTCTCTGTAGTACAACCACTATTCATCTATTACCTAGATTCACATTCTGTAAACCTAGTGCTCTGATACCACCTTTGTCATGACTCGGTTTCCGGGACTGCGACGGTCCTAGGTCACGGGAAATGCCAATGGCGACCGGCACCCGTAGAACCCAGTACCATATGCACAATCTATAATCCTAAATATATGTTATTCATTATTTATAATTACCATCCATTATGTTATTCTGTTAATCATTCTGTTAACCTGTCAATTATTCTATCACAATTCTGCAATTGGCTGTCTCAAGTATATATCACATATCATGCATCATATATAATCAATATTTACCATCAATATCATATATATATAATTTTCATTTCCTAGCTAACCCGTACATACCCATGGAGTAGCTAGATAATGAACACCAAAATAATGAAATACAGAATATTCAGAAAATATACATATAGTCTATAACAGGTATCCACAGAAGACAAAAGACTGGATCCTGCAACCTACTCCTCTCCTAAAAGGGGTAAACAAACAAAAAGGTGAGTATGGATGATACTCAGTGAATTTACATGCATCACAATAAATAATAATAAATATAAATAGGCAATGGTATTAGCCAAAGGAAATACAATAGACATAATGGATATCATGGTACAGTAATGCCAAAGAAATAATCAATAGGCTCGGTTACATATGGCAAGACAGATAATGGGATGGACTGTATGAAAAGAAATCATACAATCTCTAGTCAATCAATATATAAGGACCACGTAGGTCACCAGTATCATATAAGTATAAGGCTGATCAGGCCCTATGGCCAGGAACATAACCCCTCCTAGCTAGGGTTTAATAGTACAATGTGCACAAGGTCGGCAGTATTTCCCCACTAATCTGTCGAATCAGTAGTTCTTCCAAACCATATCAGGGTCAATAATGAGGGATACCATAAGCAATAATGGCATCCGGATAACAGTCAATCAAACAAAAATCAGCTCGGTATCAATCAGTTCAATATTCAGTATGCTCAATGGCAATGTCATATACAACATATAATCAATAATAGCAAGTATGGTAATAAGAAAAGATATGAAACAAAAGTTGGTTTGGTGGTTGAAAATGGTAGGTCAATTGGCATGCCAATGTCACTGACGACAATGGCATTCAATTGGTAGGCCTATGGCATGCAAACCAATAGGCCAATGGCAAATGAATTAGGTATTTCATCAAACACTTGGTGGGCATACAATGGCAAGCCAATAGGTAAGGTTTTGGTGCAAAATTGACTTGTCCATTCAAACCAATAACAAGCCACATTGTTCAACAAAGCATAAGTATCAAATAAACACAATTAAACAATGGCAAAATGGATCAAATTGGCTAAAGAAAATCAAGGAAAATCAAACAAAACATAAGCACAATTAAGGCAAATGTGAGTCGGCCACTATAGGGTTTTTGGCAAAAGTTTCCAATCAACATTTTAATGATTCAAACATGTTAAATGATGCAATGTAAATTCACCTAATGATCCAATTAGCCAATGCTCACACCAATTGCATCAATTTCCACCGAAATCCCCAAATTTGCTACTTTGAAAATTCAACTTTCACAATCTCCAATTCTACATCAAATTAATCATTAATTAGTTGTTCATTCATATCCAATTAACCATTTCTAACCTCAATTAACATAAACACATCCTAATTCAACAATTCATTCTTTACAACTTTAATTTAAGCAATCAAATTGGAAATTTCATCAAATTAACATAATCTAATGCAATTAAACATTATACCCATTCAATTCAACCTAAATAAGCATTAAATCACTAATCAAATCAAACAAAGCAACATTTTTACCTTTAAGCTTCAAGTTGGCCGAAACTCTCTCCTTGAATATCCTCCAAATCCTTTGCTCCTCACTTCAATCTAATTGTAGAATTGAGTTAAGCTACCTTGAATCATCACTTTTCCATCAAAATCCTAAAGAAAATTATAAAGAATGAAGAAATGGAAGATGGAAGAATGGAAAAAAGGTCACAGCAATATGAAGAATAGAAAGGAAATGAAGAACACGAAATGGTGATGGCCAAAAATAAGATAAAATCAATTGTAAAATTACAACTAAATCCTCCAAGTTCCAACCTTTACACTTTGGTCCTTAAATTTTCTGTAATTTATTCTGACAATTCTGTCAGGATTTAGATATCAGTGTGGGAAATGTATAGGCTTATTTTAATTTATCCTTATTTATAAAAATGGTTCTGGAGTCATTTTTGTAACTCCGACCGACTACTTTTTCACTATTCACCTTGAATTTTCCTTTATTTACCAAAATGCCATTGTTTACTTTTTCAGTGTTTCTAAATGATTTTCACTTCTTTCTTTTTACCAAAATTTGACATAAATTATGGTCATCTTTTACCCCCATATCAACTTCAGAAATTCTTCCGTTGACCGGACTGCTAATTTCTCGGCAATGATCCCGACACCGTCAGTTTTCAGAAAAGTGTCAAGTTTACTTTCTAATTGTATCTCTAAAATTATTTTCCACCATTTCAAGACTAAAGGACCATAAAATGAGAATAAATTCATGCATGACAGTTATGGATTTCTAGGGTATTACAAGTGATCTTTGCTTTGAAGATTTGGAGACATTATCTTTATGGGGTGAAATATGAAATATATACAGATCATAAAAGTCTTCAGTATCTACTACAGCAAAAAGAATTGAATTTGAGACAGAGGCGATGGGTTGAATTGCTAAAAGATTATGATTGTCAGATTTTATATCACCCAGGAAAGGCTAATGTAGTAACAGATGCACTTAGCAGAAAATCTATAGGTAGTTTAACACATGTGACTGTTATAGAAAAGCCTTTGGTGCAGGAGTTTAGGGAATTGGAAGCAATGGGATTAACCCTGGATTTTGAATTATAGGGGCAGGAACAGGTGTTGATAGCACAATTTCAGGTTAAATCATTGTTATTGGATGAAATAAAGAATTCTCTGAGTAAATATCCACATCTAATGAAGATTATAGAGTTAGTTAGAGAAGGTAAGGCTCCTGAGTTTATAGTTAAGGGTAATGTATTGAAATGTAATGAAAGATTGTGTATACTTGACTGTAATGGGTTAAAAAGATAGATTATGGAGGAGATCCATTATGCTCCATACACTATTCATCCTAGAGTGACAAAGATGTATCATTATTTGAAGAAGCATTATTGGTGTCCTAATATGAATAGGGATATAGCTAAGTTTATGTCTACTTGTTTAACTTGTCAATAGGTTAAGATAGAGCATCAGAAGCCATCTGGTTTACTTTAGGAGATTTAACTACCAGAACGGAAATGGGAACAGGTAACTATGGACTTTGTGGTTGGATTGCCAAAGACACTGAAAGGCTATGATTCTATTTGGGTGATAGTGGATCGTTGACTAAATTAGCTCATTTTCTAGAAGTAAAGACCACCTATATAGCAACTCAGTATGCTCAGCTGTATGTTGATAAGATTTTCAGACTACATGGTGTGCCATTGGTGATCATCTTTGATAGGGGTACTTAGTTTGCTTTTAGATTTTGGCAGAAATTTCAGGAGGCATTGGGTACTGAGCTATATTTCAGTACTGCATTTCATCCATAGTCAAAAAGGACTATTCAGACTTTAGAAGATATGTTGAGACTCTGTGTGATGGACTATAAGGGCAGCTGGGATCACTATCTGCCATTGATAGAAGTTGCTTACAATAACAGTTACCACTCCACTATTGACATGGCACCATATGAGGCACTGTATGAAAGAAAGCGCATTCAGTAGACAGAAGAGCTATGCTGATCCTAAGAGGAAGGACATACAGTTTAGTGTAGGTGACCATATATTCCTAAAAATTTCACCAATGAAAGGGGTTATGAGATTTGGGAAGAAAGAAAAATTGTCACCTAGATACATAGGTCCTTTCGCAGGGTAGAGAATGTATCCTACAAATTGGCACTACCTCCAAACATAGGACATGTGCATCCAGTCTTCCATATTTCTATGTTGAGGAAGTATGTATCAGATCCATCCCATGTACTTCAGCTACAGGATGTAGAGGTAAATGAGGAGTTAACTTATGAAGAAGTACCAGTTGATCAGCAGACTAGACAACTTCACAATAAGAGCATTCCTATGGTCAAAGTCTTATGGAGAAATAGGACAGTAGAGGAATGTAATTGGGAGAGTGAGGCTGAGATGAGACAGAGATACCCTTCATTATTTACTAATTTAGGTTATTATTTTACTTTACTACATTAAGTAAATTCGAGGATGAATTTAATTGAAAGGGGGTATAATGTAACACCCTAGTCTAAAGGCATAGAACATAAGCTTCAAAGGGCAAACCTAAAGGGATTCCTTGTTTGTTTATATGATATGTAATATGCATGTTATTGCTTAAATTGTATGAATATACATGTTTTAGATAGTTTTAAAAATGTAAAAGTGCATCAAACGCTGTTAGGAAGAAATCGGGGAAAACTCAAAATTTTGGGAACTGGGGGTAAAATGGTCATTTCACACCCCTTCGAGTTTTCATGGAATTAATATGATATTTGAAGGTAGAAAAGAAAATTAGGACTTGAAAATGATGTTATTTAATTTATTTGAAGTTTTGATGAAGAAATAAACTCGATTGAAAATAGTGCCCGGTAAGCTGCTCAATTGAGGTGCTTGAGGTGCTTGAGGTGCTTCGGTTGAACTAAGGGCAATATGGTCTTTTCCTTTGAGATATGGAATTATATGGTGTATGCAATGCCATGATATCATTTTAGGCTTGATTAAATCTAACCATTAGATCAAATGATGAAGAAATGGATGGTTAGATCAATAGGTTTCAAAATTGCTATCATAAACACAATGTATAGGATTTTTAGCTTTGGTGTGGCAAATGTATATTATAGCCATCAATATTGACTTTGATTAACCAATGGCATAAAATTATGAAAGATGGATGGATGGATGGCTAGGTTTCACCAATTTTATCATAAACCAAAGGTATGGAATCACAACTTTGATATTTAGGTGGATTTTTCCCACCACTTCACCATTGTCATCTTTCTTAAGCTTAAAAAGTTCATAATTGTCATTGTTCTTCCACCAAAGTTTCGGCCACCTTAGGAATTCACCAAACTTTATGCTTTTCTTCCATTTTTGAATGGAAACATACTAATTCCTACCTTGTGAACTCAAATATAACCTTAGATTTCAAGGAAAAACTCATTTAGACTAAGAATTAATTCAAAGAAGATTTTGATGAATTTTTGCTAAGTTGTTGGTTTTGAAGTTTTTTTGATTCAAT
>CANXYC012803374.1:0-14286 GCA_948193065.1 Aleurites moluccanus
TATTAAAAAAAAAAACTATCTATATATAAAATAATTTTTATATAAAAACATATATACACTTTATATATTCTGTGAGATATATCAAATATATATATATATATATATATATATATATATATATATATATATATATATATATACTTTGTTTTTTTAACTCTGTAAGATTTCTAGTAATTTCTGTGAGAACTATTTGATAAATTTTCTCATGTTACAATTATCAAGTTGTGTTAAATCTTGAAGCCTGAAAATTTAATTAACTTTTTACTTTATAAGAAAAATGGAAGGAGCCATTAATGACCATAGCTACATTTTTTGTATGAAAATGATGATAAGTGATAAATATTAAAAAAAATAAAAAATGATGTTTTAAAAAGCATCTGTTTGCTGGGTAGTCTTTCTGTTTTGTTTTCTTTTAGCAGGTTCTAATTCTTAAGTGGTTTGAACAAGATCCTTTTGAAGAACTTGTATCTTTAGCTTAGTACAGCTTGTACAACTTGAGCTTGTTCTTTCCCTAATTAATACATCCAGAACGCATTCTGGTGCTGCCCAAGGATTGGAATCCTGTCCCAGCATTCTGCCTCCACTCTATGATTTAGAAAATGTTGAAGAAAATAAATTTACTGTGCTGTTTTTATAATATCTCTTGCTTTTATTTGTCTTCTATTATTGTCTGAGTTCTTTGAAAAGTGATGACTTTGTTCTTTCCATGCAACCAAATTGTAGTTTAATGCTATAATAAATTTGCGGAGCAAGATTGCCAGTGGGATTACTCCTTTTTGTTTGATCAATATTATTCTCTTTTGTTGGATCATTTTAGCTTAGCAATGACAAAAGGTCTGATATGGGCGACGGCTGAAGACTTGGCAAGGAATAGAGGATATGTTCTCTCTCTTTATCGCCAAATATTGCGCAGCCTTAACTCTCCAAGTTTGCCTCTTAATTTAGCTGCAAGACTGGCTAAGAAGGCTGAAGTTCGTGCCATCTTCATGTTGGCATCTGAGGAGAGATCCCTACACAATATTACTGACCTTATCGACACTGCTGAATATTCTCTGTCCATCTTGAGAAAAGGTGAAATCCCCAAATACATACAATGATTATAAGCCCCTTTGTTCTTTTAAGCTTACATGCATAGGATTTCTCTTTTATTTATATTTTGTTGTGTTTGAGATATGCCGTAATACAATTATCTTCATAACTTAATTAAATAGTATCATTGTCTTTGCCTTTTTAAGTTCAGATTGGGGAAAATCATTATTCAAGTGCTTGATGGGTTTGTTGTATAGTTTTAGATTACTATTATTCTGAGGAAAACAAAAATTAGAGCCAAAATAAGCAGAAGAAAAAGCCCAAAGTGTAGTATGTATTAATTGCTTGGCATGAGTGATAGGGAATTATTAGCTCTGGTCTAGCCCAACGAGAGCTAAATAGAGTATAAACTTATGCACATGCTCGTCTCATAATAATTTTGTAGTATTTACTATTTATTAGTTATTGTTAATTAATTAATTATTATTTAACATTTATAATTATTTATTAATAATTAATTAATTATTATTTAATAATTATAATTTCAAAAAATACTTGTGATATAATTTTAAAATTTATAAATTAGACTTGAGTAATCAGCTTCTAAACTCGGTTAAAGATGTTATAATTTCGATGAACGCAGTATTTTACTAAATGATATTTTTAATTTAATTATTATAAATAAAATTTATAAATTAGAAACATATTCTATAAAATAATATAATTGCTGTAACTTTTATTTTTGATAAATTGGATCATAGGCTATTTAATTTTTGTATTTTTTGCAGTGATCAGAGGCTAGGTCAAATATATGATGACATGGTAATATTTTATTTAAAAAATCCACGTCAAACACAAAAGAAAATGAAAAAATAAAAATAAAATAGAAAAAATAGAAAATTAAGAATGAGATTTAATTCTTAATTTAAAAACAAACACAAATGATATGGTTGGACGAAATTCGCTCGCGGCCCCCGTCAAGTGGACCTGTTGACGCGAAATCTCGGCAAATCGATGGAGGAGCTTGCTGTCAACTGGTACTATTGGTGGTTTCATGCTCAACAAGCCACGGATGAGTGACACACCGTAGGGTTGCCAGCAGCTATGCTTGGCCTTGGTGATGATCTCGATCGGTGATGGAAAATAAAAATAAAGAAAAATTACTATTTAGAACTGATTTTGTCCTAAATAACCAATGATTCCCTTCGTTATATTTTCATTTCATGGTACTATTTAATTATTTTGTCACTTTTTTTTTTAAATAAAAAAAATAGTAAGTTATGTCCAGAATATTATAGGTACAACCATCTAGTAAAAGCCAATTTGAAGTGCAAAAATCAGAAGAAGATTTAGGACTGTTTGGTTGGTTAACTAAATATTCTTAATTGTCGAATGTCAATATACGCGTCGCTAATTAAAAAAATTTGTATTATTTGATTAATCAACTAAAAATTTCGATTATGGCAAAATTTTTTTTTTCAATCGGTAAATTCCATAAGCAGTTATAAACTGCTTTTAGCGATTAACGTTTTGTCAATCACACTTTTACACCAATCACATATTTAGTAATCGCTCTATCAAACACTTTTAATAGTGTAAAAAAATAAATATAAAGAGAAACCCAATTGAGAACTCCATAGGAGGAAATTACATGATAATAGTATCTAACACCTTGCTTCAAATCAGACATGACCACATCATGGATCCATACAGGATCTCTCCATGCAATTCTCCTATTAGCAAGAGCATTACACATGTAGTCCCTCTCCCCATTTCACTTTCCTCTCCTCCGTATCCTCCACCACAAACATCACCCTTATCTCATCTTCCAAAGTCCGTATAAGCTAGATGGATTTGTTCAGGTCCATGACCAGGCTCGAATATGACCTCTTCATATTAGGTAAGCAAATAGGATGTTAAAAAAAAAAAAGGTTATTGTCGTGGTCGTGGCATTTGGGGTTGATCTCAGATTCTGACCATTTGAAAGATCCGGAAAGAGTAGTTGGAGCAAAGGAGATGGGTAA
Source organism: Aleurites moluccanus (assembly GCA_948193065.1). NCBI lineage: Eukaryota > Viridiplantae > Streptophyta > Magnoliopsida > Malpighiales > Euphorbiaceae > Aleurites > Aleurites moluccanus. The sequence goes on from CANXYC012803374.1 coordinate 3,054, forward strand.
GGAAGGAGGATTGTGGTTGTTGAAGACGAAGGCTTCATTGAGGAGGCTGGCTTCCTTAATTTATTTATTACAATTTTTTTTTAATTTAAATTTCTAATGCTCTTTGATTAACAAGGTGTTGGGCAAAAAATTTTCTTTTAGAATTATTGTTTTAATTTCTTTTCAATTTCTTAATTTGATTGGGTTTAGGGAAAGTAAAGGAATTTTTCATTAGTTTTTTTTTCCTTATTTTTAAGTATATTTTAACTATTTCACTTAATATTTAATAAAAACATATATAAAAAAAAATAGTATGATATGATAAAAATCTAACAACATAATCATTAATTTCTTAAAATATAAGAATTCGTTTATTATGACTAAATAATAATTTATCCAAAAATAAAAACGTTAATTAATGTTTGTTCTAAATGAAAACGGTCATGTTTCATGCTTAATTTTTTTTTTCTATTTTTTTTTTCTTTTAAGTGTCATTTGGATTTTTTTAAATAAGAAATCGCCACATCATCTCACGCAATAAAAAATTTGGCATGACTTTTGATTGATGCAAAAATTGTCAAAATTATATCGGCTATGATTCAATTTATCAAAACTAAAAGTTCATCCTAAAATTGCAAAATTGGTGAATTTTTTTTTTCTATAATTAAGCAAAAAATATATAATTTACACTAAATTTAATAAGGATTTAAATTTAAATATAAAACCAATAAACCTGAAAATAAATATAAAATTTTAGTAGAAAATATTTTAAAATATAAAATCAGATATTTATTTACCAATTTTTTTATAATTTTATCACTGATTAATTTTCATTCCAATATTCAAATAGTTTGATCTAAGGTGATATTTTTTTAATAATATTATAGCCACATTAGATAAAATAAAAAATAAAAAATAAAAAATAAAATTGAAGGATAGAAACGAAGTTATTTCATCATAAATAAATTTAAAACCAAAATTAGAACTCCTAAATCCTTTTTTTTTTTCATATATTTTACTTCTTACTTGAAGTTTTTAATTGAGAGAAATGAATTGAAAGGTAGATTTTTGTTACTTGGTTGTTTCTTACTTGTTTTTAATGTTTTTTAGTTATTTTTAATGTTTGGTTTGGGATTGAAGTTGTTTCCATTGAATTGACAAGATTGGAGTTTCATGCACTATTTTTTTTTTGTTCTACTATATATTTTATTTGACATGATTATATTATTATTAAAAAATATCATGCCAGATCATGTCATCGAAAATTGGCTAGAAAACTAATCGATAACAAAATTGCAAAAGTTTGATAAATTATTACTCAATTTATCAAAATTAAAAGATTATGTAGAAATTACAAATTTATGAAATTTTAAGAATTTTTTGCAATTAACTATTTTTTATTTTATGTTTTATCTTACGTGGCTATAATAATATAAAAAAATTATCACGTTGTGAACCCTTGATTTTGCATCTATAGGATATTTAACTATATATAACTAGATTTTCGCAGGTTTATAAGTAATAATCAAGCTTTTCATGGAGCAATCAAACTTTTACATACTTTGAGAAGATCATCAGGATCTTCATAATCAAGAACGAGAGAAAAATGGCCCCGAAAAGTCTAAAAGAAGCAATGGCAACCAAAAACCTATTGGTTGTCACCCAAACATACTAGCTGTCGTCGCAAGCCTGTTAGCAGTGTTGCCCAATCCTAGGCAACAATATGCTTTCCTTTGGGCAGTAGCCCGATGCTTCTCTGACATGTTTTTGGTTGCAACTACTTAGAGTACTTGCCTGATAGCGCTGCCCTTTAATGAGCAGTAGTTGGATGGCCTATCGCGACATCTTGTATTTTGTGCCATTTTAAGTTTATTTCCTATCTAGTTATTGTCCAGTATCTTCAATTTTTCTATGGATTTCACTCCCCAAAACTTAACTATATAAGTCAATTCCTAAATCCCACATCGAAAGTGGACAATTTTGGACTCTCCTTCTCTTCCTATAAAAGCTAGTTTTTCCTTACCCATTAGACGTTAGTTGACAGTTGTTCTTTTATCCTTCTAATCTTCTCTCCCACACATGTTTCTTAGGGCTAATTCCTTCTTAATTTATTCCTATTGGATTGAATTAGGTTTTTAAGTTGTTTTTATTTATTTATTTGCTTTGTAGTGCCTTCATGAGACAAAAAGATTGGTTCTCTTTAATACAACTTGGTTTGAATATTTTGGACTTGATAATATACCTTTGCATTGTGGACATTGAAATTTTGTTCTGACAAGGCACTTCATCCTCCTTCGACTTCAAAGAGAACTAAGGTAAAATATCTTTTTCTTTTATTTTAAGGTAAAGCACCTTATTCTAAAAAATAATAAAATCAACAAGCTATCATTTCTAAAATGAAAAGAACTATATGGTTTTATTATAATTGTATTTATAAATTGCTTCAAATTTATACAATACTTTTAATTTATGTTTGTATTTATCATTCCATTTTATAATGATAATTTCTTCATATTATCATTTCATTAATTAATTGTTCATAAAATAATAAAAAATATTCATGTATTAATAAGACCAAACTACTTTTGTTAATGAACCAAAAATCTAATCTCTGAATCTTTTTTTTTTTTTTAAAGACTAGTACATTTTCTTTTAGGATAAATTAAGGTGGCTACTCCTAAAATTATTTTCAAAGTTAAAGAAATAATTTTTCAATAAGCAATAGCTACAATACCTCACAAATACTTGGCGAGAAAATAATACCTGGCGCAATTGTAATATCCTATATCCCAATTGTTATTTTTTTTATACATTTGAGTCGTATGACATGGTTTGATTAATGGATAATGATTTTGATTGATTTGGTGCTTGAATATAGATAGTGTTTAAGCTTATTTAGCCCTTATAAGTATTTGCTTAGCTTAATAGCATGCTATCATAAGTTATGGAATTGAGCTAAGTGATTAGTCCCCCCTTAAGAGACAACATAATGAGCATAAAATTTCTCTTTGTCTGAATTTCTTAATTGAACTTTGTAGGTAATGAGCGTGAAGCTTAATTAACGAGCATTACTTTTTTTTTTTTTTTCTGTCCAAAATTTCCAAATTTGAGATTTAAGTATATTGAGTGTGAAATTTGAGTAACACTCGTGAAAAAGCAGTAACGAGTGTATATTTTTTCCTCTGTCTAAAAATGGTCAAATTCTATAAATGGATTAATGAGCCTTAAGTCAAAATGTAAGTAACAAGGGTTACCTATAAGATAATGTTCGTTTCTTATTGTGAAATATAAAAAGAAAGCTAATTATTCTTCAGTCGACACCTAAGTAATTCCTCTTTTTCTGCTTCATTTCTTAAGACTCTAAACTTTAACAAGCTAACCTCTCTTTCTATACTCAAACCACCAAAAATTTGCTAAAATTTTGAAGGAAAATCATTCAAGAAACCTCAAATTCGTCATAAGGTTTATCTTCTCAAAGGATTTCAAATTGTGAGAGATAAGGTAAATCTCTCAATCTTTCCTTTAAGCACGATTTAAGCTAGGATATGGTTATAAAAGTTATTATGAGTTTTGGATAATTATTATGAGTATTAATGGCTAGTATTAATGGTTAATTTGAAATGTAAGAATATTAATGACCTTTATGGTGAATAATATGGTGAATAGTAACTGTTTATGTATGCCTTCCATTATGCTTCTATCAATAATTAAATTGATGCTAGTAAAATAAAAATAGCAAGTCTAGAATTATAAAATTTGCGTTGGATCTTCTTGGATAAAAAAAAAAAATCATAATATTGATTTATGATGGTTTATGTATAGATAAGGTGAGCTAAGTACTTTAGGGTGATTTTGTGCAAAGCTAAAAATGATTTGAGCTACAATGAAATGTTATTGCAAATTGAGGTGAGTTATGAAATGTATTGATGTATAGTAAGCCATCTATATTGTGTTTGCTTACCCCTTATTGCTATATGTATTATTTTCTATTTGTACTATTGTTATTAGTAATATTGCTATTATTAAATTTATTCCTGTTATTAAGATTGATCGTTGAGACCCTCCTCGTTATCAAACTATATCCATTGATAATGATTTAGTTATTGATCTTTAAACTAAGTTCATTGATAGAATTTGTTGATTATTTTCATTGAATATTGCTTAAACTATCATAAACTCAATGACATAATAGTTGTTATGATTTAATCCCTTTTTTACTAAACCATCTAAACTTTTTTTCTTTTTTTCATAAAAAAAAGGTCTTTCATTCATGTTGAAGAAAAATGTATCTCGATAAAAATAATTAAAAAATCACAATTAAGATGAATATGAAATGAGTTTTACTCTTAAGTTTTATTGACCAAGTTATTAAAGTAATAATATTCAGCCCAGCAGTTGTAACTGGCACATCGGCGGGAAACATGCTCCACTCGATATTGATATTAAGTCATTTTATGAGTCAAATCTGGTGAAAATTAGACGAAAGTTTCTCTCGGTACAAGAGAGACAAACAAACTCTCATATAGGGAGATAAATAAATTTTCATAAAGAAAGATAATCCAAACTCCACAAATGGAAGATTCACAAACAAAATTAACATAAACAAAAATAAATAAATCTAGATCTAACATCAAATTTTATTTAAAACTATAACGAAACAATCTAAGACAAAACATATACTGCAATATTTTTAAGCAATCGACATATAAACAGGAAAAAAAAAAAGAACTAAAACATCTAAACTAGTATGACAATTCTAATGAGTTGGGTATTTAGACTTGTTAGTTAAATAGGGTTAATTTCACTAGTAGTTCTTGAAGTATTGACTATCCTTAATTTTTAAAACGTAACAAAAAAATCCTCAGACTTTCAATTTATTTTCACTAACAGTCTTTAACTGCCCAAAATTATTGTTATTTTTATTTTAACCCCCCAAAGTCCTTTTCTTTTTTCAAAGAAATCTAAAAATCCCCTTTTCTTTATAACTTGGCTCTGATATCATTCAAGGCGAGCTTGCTCTCTCTCTAATCAGTCTGGTGAGAGGCAAAACTATAAAGAGCTACTCCTAAAGATCTTCAAAGGGTTTTTCTTTTATTTCTGATTTTTTTTAGGTTTTTATAGTCATTGTGATAGCTAGAGCTGGCAATAAAACCCAAAGGGCCTTTGTTCTCGAGGAAAAAATCCTCAAACTCACTCTGTCTAAGAGTCAACTCTTCTAAATTTTTAAACAATTTGTCTATAAAATTATTTAGAGAGTCTAAATGATCTATAATATAATTTAATAATCCTATTACTGGATCCTTACCTGTATCGTAATCTAGGTGACGACAATCGGGATAAGAGCAACCCGAAGAATTATTAGTCATCTAATAACCGTGTAAAAGCACCAAGCCTTTCTAGATAATGAAATTTATTAAATTAAAGTTCTTGGTCTAGAAAATTTTTAAGTTCATTGTATTCTTTGTTAGGCCTCTCAAGTCTTTCAATCATTCATATAACAACAGGTAATTTTCTTATTCTTTGTTCATATAAAGCAAAGAAAGAATCCTGTAGTCTAAAATTGACACTCAACTCTTCCCTCCTAACTTGAGTTAAAACTAGACCTCTAAGCAAATTTCTATTAGCAGATCGGTTGAAAGACATAAATGTTTAAATATAAACTTAAAACATTTATAATATATATACTTTTATAGACCGGGTCCACTAAGCTTCTACAACAGCTTTAGCCTTCCTTTCAAGCTCGTCACCAACAATACCTTTAGAGAGATATGGAGGATATGACTTATTGCCTTTTCTTGGTTAGGTCTTACTGCAACACTCCTGGATATCAGACCGTTTTGAAGGATGAAATGTATATAAAAGCAAAATTATCATACAGATAAAGATTTGAAAAAGATTTTTCTTAAAGAAACTCTGTATTTTATTTTGCTCCCCCCTTCAATAAGTTGAAGTGGTATATATAGACCTTTTACAAACGAAGCTGGTGTCTATATTATTGTATGCCAGCTCAAAAATAAAATAATTAACATAGTATAATAATTAAGATAGATAGCTAGAATAGTATCCCAATTTTACAAAACTACAAAAATAAATGGACAGCTGGTGCCTCCGGTACTGTTTTTCAGCTGTATTCAATATAATAATAAAATAAAGACAAGAACTGCTTTAATTTTATAGCTAAAGAGTCCTTATCTAGAGATAAGTTCTTTTCATCAGGACCACAAATTTTAAAGCTACTTTGATTGACAATGCTTTAATATCTGCAGCTATTTCTGAAAAGCAATTTCTCATTTATCACGCTGAGGCTGACGTCATGGATGATGTTTTTGTCATTCCATCTGAGAGTTGCTGACTGGGGCATCCATGCTTTCTCTTAGTTCTGCATAATCCTTAGCCATCTCTTCTCTAACACATTGCTCTCTGAACTAAGCAATCTTCTTCCAAACCTTCATGGTTTCAGGTTGGAAATCCAGACTTGGATCTAAATTCACTAGTCTCAGAAATAATTTTTGTGCTTCTTCTCATCCCTTAATCATAAACAATACTATTGTAATCTTAGTATATTGGGATCAAATAGTAACAAATACTTTCCCATTTCCCAGAAGGATATAATTACTTGCATAGTTTGCCTTCTCCATACTAGCTTTGAAATTTTCAATTCTCACAACTTGGGTAATAATCTTGTTTTCTTTATACATGTTAAAATAAAAATTTAAGTTCTAATTATTAACTTTCTGTGGGTCAATAAATTCCTTAGCCATAACAGGACGAAGATCCTAAATTTGATAAAGATAATGAATAGTTCCATCCTCATCACAATCTATAATTGTGCTAATAATATAACTGGTAATTATTATTGAGTCTGAACTCAAGAACTCTAAGGATTCCTTCACAACAATTGGAAGTGATTTACACAGATCATTATCGTTTCTATTGATCTCGATAATTTCTGCCAATCCTGCATCTGTGCAGTGGAGACTATCTTTCGCCATTTCTGAGGGAATTCTTAGATTTAGACCTCCATAGCCTTACCAATAGATGTATGGATGTAACATAGAACACTCTTTGAGAGAATGATCTATCAAGTCTTCTATTTTAATCTTTCTGGTATATGCCACTTCTGGCAGAATGTATGAACTCATTTCATCAAGAAGTTTATCTTTTTCCATTACTAACTGAAGGAAATCTTCTTCATCCTTTTTGCGGATTTCAAGCTGTTTTTCTAAATATGAAATATATGAAACTACTTCATCCACAAAGTGTTATAGTTGCTGGAAGTTTCTTTTGGCTAATTCTCCATGCAATCCAGAATACAACATAAATCCGTCTTTTAAAATACTATAATCGTACTTTATGAAGTACCAGGTATTTTCATCCTTGCAGATCTTTGAAGCCTCAGGGTTATCTACCCTCATGATCTTCATGAATTCTTCATAAATGTCTTTAGATTCAATTTCAGATTCTTTCATTTTGATTTCCTTAGGAGATTGTTGGATTACATGTTTTTTAAATTCAGATATTCCAAAAATAATATCCCAATTTAATTCATCACAATCAGGATTTTAATTTTCAAAACTTTGATCAGTTTTATCATTTTCACGAGTTTGGTTTCGAATCTATGAAAGATTCACTGGCCTTTCCACTAGCCTTGTGTTTGTGATCTGACACATCACTAGAGTTTTTAAAACTCTCTTCTTGTAAATGAGTTTGATTTGGAACTTTTAAATGTTCATTGGCATGTTCACTGGCCTGTTGATTTGGAATCGATAAAGATTATCTAGCACTTTCAAAAGCCTCTTGGTTTAGAACTCGAGGTTCCTTGGCACTTCCACTGGCCTTTTGGTTTGGAACTACTGAAGGTTCACCGGCACTTCCACTACCCTTCTTTGAGCCATCATAGCTACCCTCCTGTGAAGGAGTTGGGCATTGTGGCCTTTCCATAGTGGCCAATTCACCTTCATCCTTTTGATGAAGTTCTTCTTTGAATCTTTTTACCTGTTCAGGAGTAAGACCAAGTTTTTGGCTGCTTTTTCGTAAAAAATTTTACGGACTCGCGCTTTTAATGCCAGAGGATTTTTCTCTTTATTCTTTTGAATCAAGGATTTCTCCTTTGGCTTTTCATTATCTTTTTTTGGACTAACCAGTTCTTTCGAACTTGCTGGCTTCTTCTTAGGACACTCTGTAGAGATATGTCCTTGAGATTTATATATTCAGTACATAATATCTTTTAATGCTACAACTTTTCTTTTCATTCTTGAAGAACCAGAGTCGTCGCTCTTAGAGTCTTTAGTCCCTTTCTCGACTTTCTTTGTGCACTATTTTCGAGTGTGACTCTCTTTTTTACAGATTCAACATAGCTTATTTTTTGCGGCAGGTCCTTATGCAAAACTAGATAATTCGCGAGAAAGAGAATCAGCTATTACATTTTTTTCAGAAGGAATATATTCAATATCAAATCTATAATAGCTAAACCATTCTTGTAATCTTAAAAGTCTAGTTTGTCTAGCCTCTTTAAGATTCATATTCATAAATCCTTTTACATAGGTTGAATTTGTTCTAATTACGAACCTCTTAGGAGCCAGAAAGATATAAAATGCTTTTATACCATTTTTAACCACTAGGACTTCCTTTTCATGGATTGTATAATTAATTTCTGATCATTTAAAGGTTTTAGATCAATACTTATAGATTTGTTCTGGTTTTCTACCTTTGAATTTTTATATTACTCCCTAGGATTTTTCTGAAGCATCTGCCTCTAGGACCAATTCATCTATATCTGACGGTAAATTAAGATAAAACAAAATTTTCATTTTATCTTTTACCTGGATAACAGCTTGAGTGTCTTCATCATCCCAAAACTAAGGAATTTTATCAGATGTTTTCTTTGATATTCTTCCTAGGTATTTGGAAAGATTTTTTTTACGTACTGTCTAGCATAATTAGCAAGTCCACAAATTTTTTGTACTTGCTTCCTATCTTCTAGTTCATCAAGAAAGTTAATAAGTTTTTCAGAAATGTGACTTTATAGCCTAATTTTCCCTTTTTCAATTTTTATTCCTAAAAAATTTTTATTTTCCTTAAACTATTATATCTTTCTTTCTGATAGAATCATACCTTCATATTTGAAAATATCAGTCACTTGTTCAAGGTACTCATGTGTTCTTTTTCATCATTATTAAAAACTAACACATCGTCTATATAGACCACATAAATTTTTTTCAATGCTAAAAATCACATAAAGTATAAAAGACATTAGTTGTAATTAGTTAAATTAATATATTAAAATTTATCCCACAGGACATTTTTATATTAATTTAATTAAATTAAGATGTTATGGTAGGTTAGATTTCTTAATTTACCCACAGAAAATTGAGAAATAAAAATTTACTAGTATCATCATAAGGATAAATGTGAATTGACTTATATTAAAATTTAACCCACAGGTAGTTTTGATATATTAAATTAGTTCACATTTTGACATAATTTGCATTGGTAAATTATGATTGGTTATATGTTGCTTAAAATTTTCTGAAATAAGCATGTGAATTTTAATATTATGCAGTCTTACAATCTACTTCTGATATGAAATTTGATATTCCCGAACTGAGGGGTGATAACTATGAAGTCTAGAAGGAGAGAATTCTTCTTCAATTAGGGTGGATGGATATAGATTATGCTATAAGAAAAGATGAACCACTACCAATTACTGAAACCAGCCTTCCTAATGCGGTTGATAAATATGAGAAATGGGAGCGATCTAATTGTCTCTCAGTAATGTTTATTAAGACTAAGATCTTAGCTAATACTCGTGGTTCAGTCGAGCAGTATGACAAAGTTCAATCTCTTATGAAGGCTATTGATGATCAATTTCAGTCTTCAGAAAAGGCTTTAGCAAGTACCCTAATTATGAGATTTTAATCCCAAAGGCTCACAGCATTAATAGGTGTGCGAAAGCAAATCATGCAGATGTGGGACATTGCGGCTCCATTGAAATCCCTTGAAGTTGACATGTCAAAGTCCGTTCTGGTTCATTATATTTTGAACACTCTCCCACAATAATATGGACCCTTTAAGATTTCTTACAACACGCATAAGGACAAATGGTCAATCAATGAATTAATGACCATGTGTGTTTAAGAAGAGGGCAAGTTACAGATAGAAATAAGAGAGAGTTCATATTTGACCATGCAGAAGAATGAAAATAATCAAGCTAAAAATAAAGGAAAGGCTAAAGTAGTCTCCCAAAGTGGAATCAAGAAGGAATCCAAGTGCTTCTTTTATAAATAGAAAGGGCACTTGAAGAAGGATTGCACCAAATTCCATCAGTGGCTTGAAAAGAAAGGTATGTTGACTTCATTTGTATGTTATGAATCTAATATAGTTGATGTAAATCTGTCACATCCCTCATTTTAGGAGATATGACGGTCCTAGGGTATGGAGAAGGCATAAGGCCACCTAAACCCGTAAAACCCCATTCTGCATTTCTACAGAAAATTTACCATAACTACTTTACTTTTACAATCTAATACCCAGGACCCAAAGTCCCTCTCTTTATAACCAACATTAACACAACCTGCACAAATTAGCACTTATATTCCTATACTCATCCCATACTACAATGTACATGCCCCATTTGTTATTATTTTCCCTAATCCAATACTTTACACTTCATATATAGTGTAAATATTATATCTCATTAACATAGCTCCTTTTTTACAATATCATTACTAAATTCATTATTACATATCGTGGAGCTACTAGAGAAAAATCCATAAATACAAATAAGGAGTCATTACGTAGATAAGGAAAATTCCACTCTTGAAGGAATATAAAAGAAATGGAATCGTCGCTATCTATTAAACCCTGAAAAGGATAAACCACAATAGGGTGAGACGAATCTCAGTGAATAACATATATATTCCCTCACTTGTGAGGTTAGGTACTCACAAGAAAGGTCATTCAATAACAAATTACAATATTCCAAAATAGTAATATCCATGTCAAGAAACAAGGTTTCCAATGGAATTCAATATTAAGTTTCAAGTACAATATAGTTCAATAGGAATAATCATATAATTAATAACATTGGTCACTTGCAAGAAAAAACTGCGAACCAAATGTTCTATATCCATGACAGTTAGCAAAATCCAATGAACAATGGACAGAGGCTGCAGTTAAGTAGCATGTCAATAGTCATACAGTTGATCAGACTGTATGTCTAGGACCTTAACCCCCTCCTAGATAGGGTCCCTAA
>CANXYC012804334.1:0-11650 GCA_948193065.1 Aleurites moluccanus
TGAAAAATAGATCAATAGATTCATTGCATCAAACACTATCAAAATATAATTTTTTAAAATTTTTTTAAAATTTTTTAAGTAGCTAAAATTGGCCACATGAGGGGCTGCTGTGTAAAAAAACACAGCAGCCCCCCTCAACCCGTTGGAAAATTAGCTTTTTATCACTTCCTCTTAATTATAGCCTTCATAACATTGAGATTTTGGATTTTTTGAAATAAATCTACAATCACCAATATTTGAGATAAAAAATTTTGAGATTAAGGAAAGAAAAGTTATTTCTTTATTATATTTTCTTTTTTTTTATATATATAAAAATTTATTTTCACTATACTTATCTTATGTTCTATTTTTTTTTTTTTAAGTTTCTTGTACTCAATCTCTCAATTTGTTAGTTATTTTATGTATGAATGGATGATTATCTTTTAAAAGAAATATTATTTAATTTTTTTTATTATAATTCAAAAAAAATTATATTTTACCCCTGTTAAAAAATTGGCTCCATCACTCAAGGCTAGCACTATAAAAATACATGTTAAGGGTCATTTTATGATTAATTTGTGTACTTCTCTCAACTTAATTTTAACGCTAAGCGTTGTGCTTTTGATTTTACAGAGTTCCCTTTACGGGCCGGGGCCCAGAGGATAAATCCCATACGTAACCTGAACGCGATGCCCACAATGCAACAGACCGAATCCGAAAGCCCTATATCTATATGCTATGCTAAAAATTCTCCATTGAAGACTCATAATATATTCAGAGCAAAGAAATTTCACAAAAAAAAAAAAAAATGGCGAAGCCAGGAACTCACAGTGAGGGAAGCTCAGTTGCCTCTGATCTCATCCACTTCTTAAACGCTTCTCCTACAGCATTTCACGCCGTTGGTAAGTTGCTACTTTTGTTTGTTTCCCTAGAAAATATCTATCTATCTATATAATTCTTTGTTTTCGGAAATTTAATTAAAAAAATTGTGATATTTGTGGTTGGTTGGTTCAATTAGATGAGGCAAAGAAGCGATTAAGAAATTCCGGATACGTGCAAGTTTCCGAGAGAGAAGATTGGAAGCTTGAAGCTGGCAACCGATATTTCTTCACTAGGAATCACTCCACCATTGTTGCTTTCGCCATTGGTAAAAAGTATGGTTTTTCCTTTCCTTTCCTTTAATCATATTCATGGTTATATCAAGCTTTCTTTTTCTTTTTTCTTTTTTAACTCAGTTTCTCCTACTTTGTTGACTTCTTAAGCTTATTGTGTTTTTTTTTTTATGTTATTTATTTTTTAGTTTATTTATTGCTGATATTGTGAAATTGTGCTTAGATATGTTGCTGGTAATGGATTTTATGTCATTGGTGCCCACACTGATAGTCCTTGCATAAAGTTGAAGCCTGTTTCAAAGGTGATATTGCTTTTTTTTTTCCTACTATTTAAAGTTGAAAGTTTGAGCCATTGTTCGTCTATTTACCTTTTTTAGTTGAGTTGGCAATTTTTTTACAATTTTGGAGCTTGTTTATGGAATTTATTAACAAATTTACAGTGGATATATTTGATCTGAACAAAATTTAATTTGGAATTCTACATCCTTTAATCTATATATAAAATTGATTATATTTAAACAGAATTCTATAATAAATGGTGATACTTGCAAATGAATTCTAAACTAGCAAGGGTACAAGTTTAATTTGATTTAGAATTGACTAAAATTATTTGAATTTGCAAATTTAATAGTTAGACACTCATGGGAATTCATTCACAAATGAATTATATTAATTCATTTCATTTGCAAATGAAATGAATTTCACATTCATTTTTATTCCAAACATGATGTTATTTTCTGAAAATGGATGGGTTGCTCAGATAACGAAAGGTGGGTATTTGGAGGTTGGAGTTCAGCCATATGGAGGTGGTTTATGGCATACATGGTTCGACCGTGATTTGACAGTGGCAGGACGTGTGATAGTAAGAGAAGAAAAGGATGGCTCTGTTTCCTACTCGCATCATCTGGTTAGAATTGAGGAACCCATTATGCGTATCCCTACCCTGGCAATTCACTTAGACAGGTTCTATTGCTAGATAAATTACTTTATTATTAATTAGGTTTTTGAGCTATTTGTACCAAATTCTCACATTCTTTTAGTATATTGTGGATTTAGTGTTGTATTTTCTTAAAGAGTTAGGTTCTAGGATCGTGTACTGTCAACTTTGGTTGGATATAGGCTGTGCCATTTAATATTATGTGCTGTGAACAGGAATGTCAATAATGATGGATTTAAGGTGAACACACAGAGTCAACTTCTTCCTATTTTGGCAACATCAGTTAAGGTGATCTTCAATTTATATGCTGCCTGTTTCCTTAATTATATATAATCATTCAATTGCAGCGTACTAGTGTATGGTAATGAAACCATATCAGCTTTTCCCTAATGCTATATGTAGTTGATGCACTGTGACTGTATATTGAATCATATGCAACAGCAGATATATGCATCTGTTAAGCATTGCATTGAACTATTGAGATATACCTTAATTATTTTATTGAGATTTTCTAGATGTATTTATTAAGCATTTTCTTAATCATTGAAATAGAACTAACTGGAGATTGCTCGAGTTGAACTTACTTGAAATATTGAATAAATATTTCATCATGTCGGTTTCTTCTTCGCAATTTGCAATAAGTCTTGATAGTGTTTGATGTTTGCTTTGCTCTTTTATTTAACAAATTGCTTTTTTCAGGCAGAGCTCAATAAAATGGTTGCTGAAAATGGTCCTGTTGGAAATGAAGAAAAAAATAATGGCAAATTAACTACCAATTACTCAAAGCACCATGCACTTCTACTAGAGGTTGGTAACTTTCCAAGCTAAGGATGTCTTCTATTTTCTTTCATTGATTTTTGGTGGGGTAAGGGACAGTGGAGATGGCTTGAACTTGAATATGAAAAAAATTTGGGTAATTTTTTATGGTGATCTGTTACATTTCTTTCTTTTCTTCTAGATGATTGCCAACCAGATTGGGTGCAAACCAGAGAGCATATGTGATTTTGAATTGCAAGCATGTGATACTCAACTAAGTGTAATAGCTGGTGCTGCTAAGGAATTCATTTTCTCTGGAAGGCTGGATAATCTTTGCAGTTCATTTTGCTGTCTAAAGGTAGGGGTTATCATGCAGGCTGTTATTCGCTCGGTATAAGACATGTTTTTTACGATAGCAGTTCTAATAGCCCAGTCTCTGAGCATTGCCTTTGTATCTTCTAACCATAAAAGTTTGGCTGTTGTTCTTTAGAACTGAAAAGGTCTAGTGTTCTCTATTGCATAACAAGTATATCAAAGTGATAGGCTTGATCATCCTCTCTTGTGTCGAGTTCTATTGCTTGGTCTAGAATACATTTTTGGTTCAAATGATTATAGGCTTCATTTCTCAGCTGAATATCTGCTCTGGGATTCTGTAAATTAAGATATTTCAATTCTAAATTTGATTCATTCTGTGGAAATTCATTTGACTTATGGTTAACATAAATAGGCTATCAGTTGAAACAAGTGCAACACTTTATTCTTTGTATTGCTTGGGTGTGGATGGGGAGCATAAAATTATATAAAAAATTACAAGTGGAGATAGCCTAAACAGTTTGGATAAGCTCTGAATAACCTTGATAACCTACCTCATATCTTGGAGCAGAAAAATGGCAGTTATTATTCATAATTTTTTTTCTCAGTTTTATTTTTTATTTTTTGGATTTTTACATAAGAAAGAAAACATATCTTATACTTCATCTTATGAATTTACTGTGGTTGATTCACATTTGCAACTTGCATTTCAGGCACTGATAGATGCCACATCTTCAGAAAGCGATCTTGAGGACGAGAGTGGTGTTAGAGTGGTGGCATTGTTTGATCATGAAGAGGTTGGATCTGACTCAGCACAAGGAGCTGGGTCTCCTGTCATGATAGATGCTCTATCACGCATCACAAGCTCCTTCAGTTCAGATTCTAAGGTGCTCCCTTTCTGATTATGGGTTTTTCTTGGGGGAATAAATGTAAAAAACTTTTATCCAGGGGCAATTCCATTTTATATTTCATTTCATGCTTTATTATTAGGAAATTAGGGTACAAAAAGTTGACTGAGATTACTGAAGTTGTGCTTCTAAATTTCCTGGTTAATATTCTTAAGTTATAACAATTTTTAGTGGATTCTCCTGTACAAGGGATGCAATATCCATTGTGCTCATATGTTGAATCTGTATATGGAATTGGCTACAGAAATCGGAGGAATTCTCATCAAGGAGTCATTCATAATAGTCTTAGAATTTAACTCTAATTCAATAAGTTGTGTTTACTTATAAACATAGTTGTTTTGTTTGTTTGGTTTCATTTCAGCTGCTTTCAAAAGCAATCCAGAGGAGTTTCCTAGTATCTGCTGACATGGCTCATGCCCTTCATCCCAATTATATGGTATGAATATCTTGAAAGTATTCTGAGTTGGATCTAGATAATTTTTTCATTCAGTCTGCACTATCTAACATGGCACATGTTATTTATCAGGACAAGCATGAGGATAATCATCAGCCCAAGATGCATGGGGGGCTTGTGATCAAACACAATGCAAATCAACGCTATGCAACCAACTCGGTCACCTCCTTCCTATTTAGGGAGATAGCATCAAAGCACAACCTTCCTGTTCAGGTGAATTTTATCCCTTTGTTTTTTCTTTTTTTTTAACATAATATTGGGCACTAGAACCCCTTTCCTCCCTTCCACCACCACCCAAAAAAAAAAGTGAAAATCAAGTTTAGACCGGGTGGCAGTTTTCTTCCTATCTGAAGAACATTATGGAAGTTAACAACTCTATGATATGCACAAGGTGCTATTATTTCATTGATGAATTGCATCCATTTCATTTGCTATTTTGATACAGCTGCAAAATTGCTGCTCTCAATTGCTAGTGGTTTCAATTGCACGGAAGATATTATTGCTGTAAATGTAGTATCTTTTGCGGGGCACAATTAGCTTGGTGGATGAAACTAATCATTTCAGAGATTCTTATGAAATGCAGGATTTTGTGGTCCGCAACGACATGCCTTGTGGTTCAACCATTGGTCCAATCATCGCAAGTGGTGTGGGGATTCGTACAGTTGATGTAGGTGCCCCACAATTATCGATGCACAGTATCAGAGAAATGTGTGCAGTTGATGACGTCAAGTATTCCTATGAGCATTTCAAGGCATTTTTCCAAGAGTTCTCTCATCTGGATGGGAAGATTACAGTTGACATGTAGGTCTCTGCACCCATAATTTCTGGGTGTTTCTATGCTCGGAAAGACTCTATGATGGCCTAGCCTTTTGTTCTAAATGATTGCTCTGTTACATTATTGATTGTAGTTTTGCTATAATAATCAGGTTGTGGCAGGGCAGCATCCAAAATATTATTATTAGTAATTTAAAGCAAATATGATAAAAATGCTACACAAGAAAATGAACCAGGCGTGCTCTGCATCTTACTATGTTAATTCTCATCGATCTTTTTATTATTGTAATTTGTTACCTTTTTTGGTTTCTTTCGGTCCCATTACTTCAGGCTCTTATTCCTAAATAAAATGAAACAATTAAAAAGATCCCTTGCTACTTCCTAGTCATCACTATAGCGCCCCTGTTCATCGTTTCATTGAACGAGTTCATCAACTCTCGTCAAGAAAGTATCGTATGTCTTCAAATTGGATCCAATTTTATTATTTCAATAAAGTTCCCAATAAAAAATAGTATTAATACTTGACTATAGAACATTGCTTAGTACTGTTGAGTTATCTATGCCTTGGTTTTGACATAATCTACTTATAGTGTAGCATTTTAATCATATTTAATATTTAATAGTTTTTAGCTGCTCTTTTACAGGATCACAGCAAAACAACCCGCAGCATGATAAAGAGCCCAAAAAATTTCTATGATGAAATCAAGGGAAGAATTAAGAAAACCAGTTTGACTCTGACGATCAAAAAAAAAAAAAAAAGAATGAATTCAAGCATAAAAGAAAAAAGAAGATCAAAACCCAAATTGTAGTTTCTTTATTTCAATGTGAACTCAGTTAAAACACCTCAATAATGGAGGATTAGCCGGCATTTGCAGTCAGAAATAAGGGGCAGCAAAAGATCAGCAAATGTGAAAGCATATTTTAAAATACATATGGGAACAAAAATCCATTAAATTTGCAAGAAAAACAACCGTTGCGAGTCAAAAAGGTTCCCACTTTACGAGAAGAGCACTTTCTGAACCTCAGCTGTGACCTCTTTTGGAGGTTTCTCTGCATGAAGCTCTGCAACAACGCCCTTCTTCTTATAATAGTCAATTACCTGCATTTCAAATATTTTATAATCCATCAGATTTTATATGTAGACAAAGAACAACAGTATAACATAAATATAACTGAACAGATCAACTAGTCAATGTGGCAAGACATGATCAGACCTAACAAACCAAGGAGAAATAAAACAAAGACAGAAAGAAGCCAACGGTACTTAAGAGGAGATATTCTATGAGATACAAGGGAAAGAGAACACTATTGTTAGGGTTTCTTTGCACATAAAAAGCCACAACCTGATTTGCTCTCTCTCCATGATCATTCTGTTCTATTATTCTTCACTCCGTCAATTTCCTTTTCTCTTCTTCCAGTCCTTTTCAGTCCTTTCTTTTCCCCCTTTCTCAAGTATTATTCCCCTAAATCCACTCATTCACAAAAACAAAGTGGCCCATGACCCCCCTTCTGTCATTCTACCTCTGCAACTTATTGTTACACCCCAACACATTTTTTTTTCCTTTCTCCTTGCTTTTCTGGATGACTTCATGACCATCCCTACTTCCCCTTTCCATTAAACAGCTCTCAAACTGATGCCAAAATAACCAAGAAGTTGACAAAAGAATTCACCACATAAAAATATTGTAGTAATTGATGTAAGAAGAAAATGATCTGTGATCACTTAAAACAATCCACAAAAAGAAAATTTCCTCTCACTCATGCCACCTTTTTCAGCTTTTCAGAATTGTGTGCTCAGTGTCTACATATGTCCCTCTCTCTCCCACCACAGTTAAACAGGCATCCTGCCTTGCTAACAAAGTAGAAAATACTGAAACCCCCAAAACAGGTGATTGAATCCAATTATATCTGATCTTACAGAAAACGAAAAAAATAAAATGAAATGAAAGCATACAGGTTCAGTTTGCTTGTGAAATGCCTCCAGCCTTGACTTGAGAACCGCTGCAGTATCATCTTTACGTTGAATCAATGGCTCTCCAGTTACCTTCAAGAAAACAAAAACATGAATGCAAGTTTATCAACTGGAAATTTGCAACTGATATTGGGATCACTATGGCAAGCACATACAACCAGCAATAGTTGTCTTAAGACATACTCAAATACACTAGGATGACTAAAATTTGTATATTTGAATATTTTAGAAATGCATAAAACCAAAGTGAGGTGTCGAATGGCACCCCCTATAAACCCCCTATAAATGATATTATATAGGCTCTTTTAAATATACCTAAAGTGTAATATTGATGTCTTGACACTTACGATTGATGCCTTAACCAAGTGTCATGGTCTAGATGAAAATTTGACAGACTGAATACCTTCACATTACCATCCATCATGGTTAAAATGACATCGACTACAAACATCAACTAATCCTAAGTATTCAATCAGGAAAACTTCTTGATACTGTGCTGTAATGCAACTATACAAGCAGGGAACTGCCTCAGACACCAACCAAACTGATCAGAGCCATCCTAAGCCTAAACCAGATAGTATTAACCTAAAAAGTGAAGCAGTTGATACTCACCAAGAATAACCAGTATGTGCAGTACTTTAAACGTGGAATCTACAATCAATACTTTAAATGAGGAATCCACAATCAACTTAGTTAACCAGGTTTTTCCTCTTCACTGTCCAATTATCTATGTATGCATTCCAGAATAAGTAAAGGGAGGTTAACACAAGTTGCCTTACATCATCTGTGCCAGGAACCTTGGGAGGTGAAAATTTCGTGTTGTAGGTTCTACCACTTGAAGGGTGGATCCAGCGACCAGTAATTCTTTCCTCTAAAATAGCATCATCAATTGCAAAATTAAGCACCTTATCAATTTTTGCTCCCTGCTTTTCAAGCATCTCATCAAGCTGGACATAGTCAAGAGAAAGTAAGGTTAGAAGCATACATATAATGAAATCAACTGAACAAACACATGGTTCTAAAATCATATATAAAAGTTGACGTATAAATGATATTGCTCAGATGGTGAGAGTGGTACCTTTTGCGCTTGGACCACAGTTCTAGGAAATCCATCAAGAATGAAACCTTTTTGACATGAAGGTTTCTTCATGGCCTCATCTATAATGCCAACCACCAAATCATCAGAAACAAGTTCTCCCTGAGCAAAATCACAAAACAATAACATTACAATACTGAAGAAAAAAATTGTGAAGAAAGAGAATAAGATGGATAATGAAAAATGAAAACAGCTGAAGAATTTAACCTTGTCCATAGCCTCCTTAGCCTTAACACCAAGAGGAGTTTTAGCAGCAACAGCAGCTCTCAACATATCACCAGTAGCCAAGTGGCATAAGCAGTACTCATCCTTAATAATTGGTGATTGAGTACCTTTACCTGATCCAGGAGGACCTGCAAATCACACAACTTAAGATTACCTTAGGCAAATGTGCATTTACTACTATATGGGCAAATTATTGCAGCCAGTTGCAAAGACAATATGTATCATGAATTTGAACCCAAGAATACTAATGAAGTCAACAATTTATAACTCAAAAACTAAATCCCAACTATGAAATGGCAATGTCTTACACAAAAAAAGAAAATGAAAAAAATATAATCTTTTTGTCCAATTATAAGATAATCACTGTCACCAAAGAAATTCAAGGGGAAAAAAATCAACTTTTTACACTTTGCACAATTGTATTTCTGCGCCTGAACTAAACAGAGGGCTTCTTTGTTATCATAAAATATGAAAGACTTCGAATTTCAAAGTATAATTTAGATATAATTTAAACCTAACTTAACCAAAAACACAATGCTTTTCAAAAATAGCTCTCCACAAAAGACACAGATAATTCTCGATCTGAATAGACCGTTTAATTTGACAGAATTATTCAAAAAAAAAAAAAAAAAGAGATACCGATGAGAATGAGACGCTTGTCAGGCTTAGAAGAACACTTCATACGGCGGAGAAGCTCCGCCATGAGATCGACCGAGGGAACATCTTCCAAGTTGGTGGGTAAGCTGCTCGCCATTGACTAATTTTCCCCTTAGCTTCCAAACCGAAAAACGAAGACCAGAGAAAGAGAGAAAGGGGTTTTGTTATAAATAAAATTGTGAAAAGGGGAAAATGTTTGGTGCATTACTAAGCTCGGACCTTCCAATGCTTCAAATTCAAGTCAAGCAACTGGCCATCTCTTAAAAAATAAAATGACTCTTTTAGCCCTTCACTTTCTCTTTGATTTTTCCTTCTATCGGAAATTTAAAAAAAAATATATAGAAAATCCACTTCACCGGTGCATATTTTCTACATCGACTCTGATTATGAATCTCTTGCTAACAAATTTATGCAACTCAATCAAGTTTAATTTGAATTTTTGGCCTACTTATTATAATTATGACAGAAAAAAGTATTATATCTACACATTAAAGATTCCTGTTATGTATAATATGTTTTAATTTATTTATCCTCATGATTAATATAAAAAAAAAAAAAGTTTATTAAAACATTTATTCAACAAAAATATAACATTCTGTGGAAAATTTTAAAAAAATTCATTGAAATAAAGAAAAAATGTTAGATTTTATTGTTTCCAATTTGCCAAATATTTAAAATATCAAGTAAAAATGAGAAAAATGTTGCTGTTAGGTTCCGGCGGTGATTTTAGACCTATCAAACACTTTGGGCAAAGCCTTCACCATTCAGTAATTGACACTGATTAACTGCTAATATACCAATTCAAATTAGCATTATAACAAAATCCCATGATTAGTGCAAATCCTACTACATCAATCAAAGTTTGCTAAGGACTTGCACAAGATATAACTATTGATGATACTTCCAACAGATAAAACACAAACTGAAACTGAGATAACCGTTGAATATTCCATACAAGTTCTCAAGACATCTAATCTTTTCACATTCATATTAATGACACAGAACAAAAGGCCACTTCTACAATCAAAATTCCCCTCCGACAAACAATACTCGGATACATCAGTCAAAATTCATTCATCATCTTCGGTTTTTGATTTCTTCTTTTTCTTTTTGATGTCACTAGCAGGCTGCACATCTTCTACATCTTCCTCTTTACTCTTCTTCTTTTTCTTCTTCTTTGCAGCTCCATCCTGCTCAGCATCAGCCCCATTTAGACCATTTGAACTCTCCAAAGCCTGTTCCTGCTCCAATTTTCTCTTCTCCTTCTTCTTTTTCTTCTCTGATTTAGCATCCCCTGAAACATCTCCATTTGTAACAACTGTTGGGTTATCCACAGCCAAAAGTTCACCATCCTCTGCAGCCTCAGATTTTGATTTCTTTTTCTTGCTTTTCTTTGCTGAAGGTACAGCAGGCTCTTCTGTTTCCATATCATCATCTGCATCAAGCAACCATGACCAGTAAATATGAAACTAAACCACCAGTATAATTAAGATGATTGATAACTGTGAAAATGCCATGTTGTTAATGCAAGCTGCTCTCGAGGAACAATTAATAAATATACACAGAAAGATTTCCAGCCTTGGTCAAACAGGATTAGTATGCATAATGTTTGTACAGGCATGATCCAACTGAAAGGAAAATGTCATATTTTCCACCAGCAAACAAATAAAAAATTTGAATTTGAGAAGGGAAGAACCTGCAATCATTTCCACTAAGACAAACCTTTATTTTGAGCACTTTCAATTGCAGCTTTCATCACATCAATGTTTTTATGAGGTGCAACTCCCTTGTCATAGAAATCCAATCGCTCCTCAACTTGTTCTCTTAGTTTCTCTCCAAAAATTGTTGTGCTCCTTTCTGCAGGGTAACCAGAGGGACAAGTGAAATTTGAAAAGAAATAAAAAGTTGAAACGTAAAGACAACTTCCCAACAGGTTAGGATTTACCAGCAAAACAGTCAATGCGAGATGCTATTGAGCATTTGTTTGCTAGATAACGGGCCATGCGTCCCTTGTTGCGGGCAGATGCTCGACCAATAAAAGATGAATGGAAGATCAAACCATATTTTGGTGTATTTCCTCGGGTTTTCAATGCCCTAAAGACAGCATGAAACAAGTGAATTCAGTAACTTATATTATACACAAAGATACTGAGAAAAAGCAACGCAATTAGAAAGAACAACTTTTTGGGGGGAAAATCCAAAGGATGAGCCCAAAGAAGCAGAGAGATAGCAATGATCCATTTGGACATTAAACAAATGAGACCAACAGAAAGGAAAGGAAAGAATATTCTAAAATTCCCCAAATTGAAAGAAAATTAGCAGCAGCAAAAACACCTGAACAGTGCCTTCTCAGCACCAAGGATCTGAAGAGTAGAAGAAGGGCACTTGGCCAGATTTGTTAGACTACCAGCATGAGAAATCAAACGAGCCCCAACAACTTCACCAATCAAGGAGGCCAAATTGGGTGC
>CANXYC012804476.1:0-20625 GCA_948193065.1 Aleurites moluccanus
GAGGGAGCTAGTAGAGAAGATCAAGCTTCTTGACTTATTCTTCCAAGAAGCCTTTATTGTAATTATTTTGATATTTATGTATATTCATTTTATAGTATTATGGTTCAATATGTATTGGGAGTATACTCTAGAGCTCCGTAGTTGGTCATTGGGGATGATAATATTTTGATGTATGATTGGTTATCTTATGGGTTATCCTTGTTCCTTAGTGATGTGGGATACATCTTTTGATCAGTAAGGAACAAGAGAAAATTATGAAATGAAAAATATAAAGATATAAATTATGTCTTCATGAATCTTGAAATGAATGTTTATATGATAAATATTTATGAAGTAAATATGGAATTGTGTATATGAGATCCAGGATATGTGAGTTCTACGGGTTTACGGTGGCCTTAAGCTTACCCTTGCCCTAGGGCCGTCGCACCACTGGAGTTGGGGTGTGACAAAAAATCTTTCATCCTTTCAATAATTACTAATTAGATTATGTGTCCTACTATCCAATCTAATTCAGACTCAATCTATTTGAGTTATATATGTATATAAAAATGTTGAGGAGGGCATTTTCTAATTTTTTTTAATATGAAATTTATATTATCTAAATGGAGGAAATCAATACAATAATTTCCAAACACTCAATGGAAGTCACTTAGTTGGGTACCAAGTCTATGGTTGAAAGTGCAATCAACCATAATTTTCATCCATGAACACATGGAAAGTGCAATTCTCCCTAGCTACTTTCATGAACACATAAAAGTAGCTACTTTCATGAATACATGAACACATGGAGTCATGCCACTAGCTACTTTCCATGTGCATGGCTCCTCCTTGGTCCTTCCTCCCTCCATAGATGAACACATGGAAAGGGCAATCAACCATAATTTCCATGTGTTCATCGATAGACTTGGTACCCGGAGGAGCCATGCCACTCCTTTACAACCTTCAAAATATGAATTTTTTTAGTATAATTTTATAAAAATAGTTGTCAAATATTGAATATTATCCTCCTTATTTTAGGTAAAAATTTCTCATAAATATATAGAAATTGTCTAATTATATATAAAACCTTAATATAAATTATAATATAAAAAATTTGGTTCTTTTAAAAAATTTTGACTCCGCCATTACTTATGTTGTCTGGAAAAGAATGAAACTTGAGGAAATTAAAGATGGGGAAACCTTTTCTTTTTTGGTATTTGAAGAAAAGAAGAAAATAGGAAAAAAATACATTAAAAATAAAATGACTATTATATCCCTCACTAATGAAATTAACAAAATTTTATTGATGAGACTATTTATATATGACCGCATGCATATTTTGACCCTTGAACTCTGCCAAAATAAAGTCATGTGACATCTTAAACTTTCTAAAGGTCCTATTTAGCCTTTGAATTTGTCAATTTTGTGCACAATAAACACTAAAATGTACAATAAGTCAGATGCATAATAACACTCGCGTTTGAGCAAGTTATCCCATTTTCAATGCATATATGGCATTGAAAATACTTTAAAACCCTTGCAAGGTTTTTTTTTTCTTTATAGATCAAACTCTCTCTCTACAGCTTCATAAACACCAACACCCTTACTCTATATACTTGCAACTTTCATGATTGTGCATGATACCATTTGGCATTACATTTATAAGGATGCAATCTTGGAACTACATGAGGAGTTCTATAACTAATTTGTCTATCTAGGTTGGTTTCGAAACAAATCAAATTATACAACTACAAAAACATTATATATAAATAACAAATCGTACTATAAAGCTATTACAGTCCACCTATACAATACAATAATAGCAACTCAGAGCAAATTACAAAACAATTGCACTCTTGATGGCGAAAAAGGCAATTTATTGTATGAACCTCATTAACCAATATTGCAAGAGGTATAAACATCATTTGCACTAACAAGATGACTTGGTTGTTATTGTTGGGTCTGTTGGACATGTTGTTATTGTTGTGGTGGTGTCATTGTTGGGGGCATTGTTGCCTGGTGAGTCCACTTGGCTTTTGGCAAAGGAAGTGGAGGCATCATCGTCACGTTAGATGGAGGGGGAGCTTGTTTATATTGTTAAGGGTGAGCTTATGTGTTAAGTGAAAAATGTAATTCAGTATTAGAAGCAATCTATTAAATTAATACGTCTATTGGTATAAATTATATTGTGATTTCCTTATTTTAGTTACTCTTTTCTTTGATAGTTGTTTTGTGATTCTTTTAGGGAAAATGGAAGTTTCAAATCCTAATCAAGCAGAAAGGAAGTTTGAAGCTTATACATATCAAAATTTGAGTCAAACGAAGGCCAACAAGTATGAAAACAAGTGAATGAAGCCTACATGCCCGTATAAGGAGGATTTGCAAGGCCATGCCAGTTCTATTGATGTTATCTAGTTGGTACAAATGTGCTTAGGGCATGCACGACTGCTAGGTTGCATCTGCATGACCATGAAGAAATTTTTGAATCTGCCATAATTTCAGAATTCGTATTGTTTTGGATGATGCATATGTAAAAGTCCATTTCTAATATTTTTTTTTCTATAGTGGAGATAGTCACACACAATGACAAATCACGACCATATTATTTAAAGATTGTGGTAAGAAGGGGATTCATTCTAGTGCCCAAAAATAATATTTCAAAGCTTTTGCGTGTGAAGTACTAAAGCAAAATAACATAATTATGAACATAAAAGTCCCAAAGTATAGAAACCCAAAAAGCGACTAGCTTAGCTTAAATGGATCAAGTGAAGGGTCATGTGTATGGCCGTGTACATTTATTAAGTTGCGATTTTAAGGATTCCTCAAGAGCAAGTGTCACAACCCAGTTTCTTAGACCGGGACGGTCCTAGGGCACAGGAGATGTCAATGGCGACTGGCACCCGTAGAATCCAGTATCGCATGCACAATCTATAAACCACAATATATAATCCATATTAATTAGTTACCATCCATTTTGTTATTTTATAGTTCATTCTGTAATTTCTGCAATTGGCTATAATAATCATATATCATGTCATACTATCATACATCATCATATAACTCAACATATATCATCATCAATATATACATATGTTCATTTCCTAGCTAACCCATGCATAACCCATGGAGCAGCTAGATAATGAATACCAAAATAAAAATACAGAAATATACATCAGACTATAGCAGAAATCCTCAGAAGGTAGATGACAGGATTCTACAGCCTACTCCTCTCCTGAAATGGGTAAACAATGAAAAGGTGAGTATAGATGATACTCAGTGAATCTATATGCATCAACAATAAAACAATAGGCATCAATAAAGTAATGGTATCAATAGAACAGATAATAGTATATAGAATCAACATTAGGTACAGTATAGCCAAGGAATACAATATAGGCTCAGTATCATATGGAAAGACAGATAAAGGGATGGACTGTATGAAAAGAAATCATACAATCTCCAGTAATCCGTATGGACCATATAGGTCTCCATTATCATATTAGTATCAGTAAGCATAAGGCTGATCAGACCCTATGGCCAGGACCATAACCCCTCCTAGCTAGGGTATCAGTAATACAATGTGCACATCGCCGACAATATTTTCCCACTACCCTGTCGGATCGGTAACTCTGTCAAGCCACATAAGGGTCAATATAACAAGGGATACCATTATGTAACAATGGTATCCATCAATCAATCAGTCTAATATCAGTCAATTCAATTATCAATAAGAACAATGGCAATGCTATAGATAACATACAATCAATGATACATGGTTTGGCAATTAAGAAAGACATGGAACAAAAGTTGGTTCGTAGTGGAAAACGGTAGGTCAATTGGCATGCCAACGTCGCTGGCGACAATGGCATTCAAATGGTAGGCCTATGGAATACAAAGCTATAGGCCAAAGGCAAATGAACTAGGCATTTCATCAAACACATGGTGGGCATACAATGGCAAGCCAATAGGTTAGGTTTAGGTGCAAACTTGACTTGCCCAATTCAATCAACACAAAACTACATTGTCAACAAAGGTATAGGCAACAAAAAAACACAATTAAACAACATTAAAGTGGGATCAAATGACATGGGAATTCAAGCAAAAACCAAGCTAAATCAAAGGAATGAATAGTGCTATAAGGTTCGGCCAACAAGGTGTTTTTGTCATAGGTTTCCAATCATCAATTCAAGCAATTAGACATATTATTTGATGTATTATAGACTCACCTAATACTTCAAATCCCTTTGAACAAGCCAATTCCCACCAAAATCACTAAATGGGCTATATATGGCAACCTTGTCAAAACTTCAATTCTACATCAAATAAATTATCAATTAATCACCTATTCATATCCAATTAATATATTCTAATATCAATTAATAAAATCAATCACTAAATCATCAACATATTTCTTACAACTTCAATTTAAACTAGGAAAATTAGAGATTTCTACAAATTTGCATCAATTAATGCAATATAACACCAAACCCATCTAATTCACTTAAATAACATCTAAATAAACCATAAAGCGCAACAAACTAATTAGTTACCTTGAATAGGTGTTATTGCTGAAATGAAGAAGCCCTCCAAACCTTAGTTTTCTTTGCTCCTTTCTACAAATTGATGATGAAAATAGATGAAAATAGATAAAACTAGATGAATACTCAACTTTTCCATCAATTATCTAAGGAATTGATGAAGAAATGAAGAAGAAATGGAGCTAGTGTGGTTCGTCCATGGAAGAACAAGAAGAAGAAAATGAATTCAAATGGTTAAGTGAAATAAATAGAAAAATCCAAATAGCAAATTACAACTAACTCCCCAAGCTTTCCTTAGTTACACTTTTAGTCCAAATCTTTTATAATTTATTCTGTCAATTCTGTCAGGATTTAGATATCAGAGTAGGGAGTCAATAAGCTTATTTTAATTTATACTTATTTATAAAAATAGTTCTGGAGTCATTATGTAACCCCGACCGACCAATTTTTACTATTCACCTTAAAGTTCCTTATATTTATAATTTTGTCATTAGTTACTTTTTCAGTGTTCCTAAATGATTTTCACTTCTTTCTTTTTACCAAAATTACACATAAATTATGGTGATATTTTACCCCCATATCAACTTCAGAAATTCTTCTGTTGACCTGACTGGTAATTTCTCGAAAGTGTTCGCGACACTGCCACTTTTCTAAAAAGTATCAAGTTCGCTTTCTAACTGTGTCTCTAAAATTATTTTTCATCATTTCAAGACTAATGAACCACAAACTGAGAATTAATTCATGCATATGAGTTATAAATTTATAGGGTATTACAGCAAGTATTCTTAATTTTATCCTACTTAAGTGCTATCAATACACATCAATCTTTCTAACTTTTCAAGGACTTTCAAACCTTCCTAAATATTGGTTTTAAACCTCTATATATAAAGAGGATTGTATTATTGTTTTATTATCCAATTTCTCTTGTAAAAGTTCTCCAATTTATTTTTTAATTTTTTTTTAAGATTTGGCGAGAGAGGAGTTCAAGATGATGACCTAGAGCTTCTCCTTAATCTAAATACATTCAAAGAGTTCTTCTTAAATTTTGTACTTTAATTCAATTATACTTTATAATAATGGTTCCTTTTAATTTATTTATTATCTCAATTGCTTTCTTCTTACCATGATTGACTAATTTCCTTCTCTAGAATTTAGATATAATATGTTGATCTCCTTATCATTATTTATATTTAATTAATTGTAATTACTTGTTAAATTAATCTTTTATCTCAATACTTAAAACTTATAATTAACAAACCATTAATTACATGAATTAAAGATATTGTGTGAAATAGAAAAAGTGGAAGTATAATATTAGTTCATCAAGATAATTGACATACGACATGTATTGATTAGAAATAAGAACACTATTTTGTTATTGCTAAACAGGTATTTTATAGAACTTAATGAATTTGTGTTAATTGCTTGTGATCACGATAGTAGACATAAGGTTAGTATAAATATATGTGATGTATCTTGAGAGAGAACATCATATAACTTAGAAAAACCTATCATTATTTCTAATAAGATAAAATCAATCAAGAAAAGTATAAAGAAGTCATAGGTAATCATTTGATGAATTCTAAATTCTAGGCATTTCATATATTGAATTAAACTTTAAATTTACTTGCATTTTTTTAATTTATTTTTATTCTCAAAATTCCAAATCAATATCGAAATAATAGAGTAATTTATTTTTATTTAATACTTTTCAGCACCTTTCTTATGAGATCAACACTTCACTCACACACTATTAATTATTCACGATTTGTACATTTGCAAATTCTACATAACATTATGTAGGTAGTGGAACGATTAATGGTGGCAGGCCTATGGTCGGCTACAAAGACCCATGCCTCCAACTCCAAGTAAGTTCGTCGTGGCTTTTTGAAGTTAGAGAGAGAGAAGATAAAGAAAAATATATCCTACCTGTGACGTAGCTTCTCATTAAGGGGCCTTTTTTTTACACGTTGGAGTGTGAGCTTCATGCGCACTCTCTTCAAACAATAAGTGCATTTTAGTGTATAATGTATATAAATTTGACAAGTTCAAGAGTTAAATAGGACTTTTTGAAAGTTTATGACATCACACTAATTTTTTGGCTAAATTCATATGCCAAAATATGCATTCAACCATTTGTATTACATACATAAAGTGTAACTGTGATCCCAAAATAGCAATACTCCTAGAGGAGATGAATAGGAGTTTAAAATTTTCTAATGCAATATACAACTTATATGCAATATTGATGCTGAAACAATTATTTAAAGCAATAAAGAGAAAAGAGTTTAGAAATTGGTTAGCCAAATTATAGTGGTTTGGAGCACAAACGCCTCTTATACATCTACTTCTCTCAATATCCAATTGATATTGAGGTTCCACTATTCAACAGGTTCATAACCCAAAATCCTTTACAAATAGTTTATTCGGGATTACGCCCTTTTACAAAGGGATACCACCTAAATATCAAACAAAGATTAGTTTCTAAAGAATTACAAGTTTCTCTAACACTTAAACTAAGCTATTTAAAAGATATCATATGAAGTGCGAATAGCTTTGCAAGCTTTAAACACAAATACAATGAGTTTGAAGAGCAAGTGTTCAAAGATAATAGAAAAATAGAATAACCAAGATTAATTTAATGAAATATTCTTTGGAGAGCTTTTCAAAAGTTATTCCAACTTCAAATAGTCTTTAAGCCTTGAGAAATAAATGTGACTGTTTTGGCTACATTTAATGTAAGATTTGTTCTAAAAATTAGTTCCAACGGCTATAATTTTTAAACAGATCCGTTTGATGTGACAGGTTATCTATCAATAACAGGCGTTATGGATACGTAACAGTCGTTATGCTTCATTTTGTAACAAACTTGAATACTTGTAACGGCCTTGAAATTTTCTTCCATATCTCTAACCACTTTTGCACCTCAGAGTGTAACAGTCTTTACAATCATGTCAGGGGCGTTACATTTTGTCACGTAACTGGCTTGATCATTTGTAACGGGCTCGAAAATATTCTATGTGTTTCTGACCATTTTTATATTGCAAAGCGTAACGACCGTTCCATAACTATCAGGGGAATTATGTTCTTTAAATTTGCTAGATTCATACTCTCGATCTTTCTTTCTCAATTTTCTGATATAAGCACTTAAAAGAAACATAAAATAGATTATAGAGAAACCATTTAATCAAGAGGTTTTATTAACATCATCAAAATCAACAAGGATTTAACAATATCCCCCTTTTTTTATGATGACAAAACTTACTTAGTTAAAATTTTCAATAGCTCCCCCTTAATTAATGTTATTCATGTTTAAGCTCAAATACTCCAAGTTATTGTAAAATATGCATCAATACATACACCAAGTTAAGTAAGTTAAACTCAATGCTATCTTAATGTACAAACAATTCTCAGTCAATATCATTCACATTCAACATACATCAATCTTCATCACATATATGATACAAACAATTCTCATTCAATATCATTCACATATTTTCTCTCCCTTTTTGTCAAACATCAAAAAAGAGAATAAACATCCATTCAAAATTATAAAAAACATCCATATAGGAAAACATAGCGGACATATATAAATAAAAATATATAGCAAATATCCAAAATATGGAAAAAATAGCCAATACGCAAAATACATCACCAAGATAAAGGCTATACAAAGCCAAAATATCCAAAATAAAGGCTATACATAAGCCAAAATATTAATGTAGCAAAATAAAATGTATCCGAGTATATATATAAGCTTGAAAGATTTAATTGTTATGCAATAAGTAGAAATTTAGGGGGTAAAGTGTAGAGAGATAAGATTGGAGAAGGTCAATCTTCATAGAGAAAGACAAGGTTATGCCTTAGCATGTTGTCTAGGGT
Organism: Aleurites moluccanus; assembly: GCA_948193065.1. NCBI lineage: Eukaryota > Viridiplantae > Streptophyta > Magnoliopsida > Malpighiales > Euphorbiaceae > Aleurites > Aleurites moluccanus. The sequence continues at coordinate 8,400 of CANXYC012804476.1, forward strand.
GATGATTTCATCAAACAAATCATCCAAGCAGTCATTCACACTCTTTTCCAATGCATCTATTTTATCTGAAATTTGCTTCATAAAGGCTAGTATATTTGCAAGCTTGGATCGAATCTCCACACTCCATATGGCTTCGATTTGCTGAAGCCACTCTTTTTCATCATCCGAAGAATATTCAGGAATGGATTCAGGGACCATAGTCGGTGCCAGTGCACGAAGCACTCTTATCCCAATTCAACTTTCTCTTGTTAACTCAATTTTATAAGCATCATTTAAAAGGGTCAAGCACTTGAAATAATCAACAATTACCGAAATGTATATGCCTAAAGGAATTCCTTCAAAATAGCTATAGGTTGCATCCCTAAATTCTTGAACAAATCTTAGAGCTACAGCAAAAGGATAGTTAAAAATGATTTTGCTCAAAACAAACACATCCTCTAAGCTTACTGATTTCTCTGATTTTACAAGAATGGAATATGCAAGATATCAGTGAATAATCATCAGGTGAGCAGTTTTAAGCATAGAGATATGACTGGTGGAAGAATCAAAGATATTGTGACTAGTAAGCCTATTCCATACCAAATTAGGGTTCCATTCAAGTGGAGTATTTGAAGGTCCTACGGTAGTCATAGCAAACAAATTCACAACCTCTTCCACAGATAAAGTTATGAGAGTCTTTCTGAGCCTAAATGACATAGACCCATCTTGCTCAATCTCTAGACTTGAGTAAAATTCATTCACTAGATTTTCATATATGTCTTTACTTAAAAAGAGAAAATTTGTATTTCTAAAAAATTTCATAAAGTAGTACTCTCCAACCTTTAGAATAAGTCTAGTCTTTTCAAAGGAAAAAGCATAGATAGAATATCCTTTAATAATTTCTCTCTGGGTTAGGGCAGCATACCTTTCTTTATGACGATTAGAAGCGAAGATGATATTGTGATCCTTTTCCATAGGAGATCCACTAGAGCTTCCCTTCTCATAAGCCATAAATGATTGAAAGTTGAAGAAATCTGAGTGAAAGGGACAGTTTTTTAGAGAGAAAAATGAGAGGGAGTTGAGAGGATTTGAAATAATTTAAAAAGTTAAGGTGTTGAAAATTTAGGGTTTTCAAAATGCCATACATATTTATAAATCTGTGATGTAATAGGCATTACAGATGGTAACGGGCATTACATAAAGAAGAATGCCAAGGGCGTTACAGAGTGTAATAACCTTTAAAATGGCTTCTGTTTGAAATGTTCAAAATCCTCGTAACTGGAGTTCTGTACGTGTCAAGGGCATTATGATGTGTTTTTGGGTAAAATGAGTTCCAAAGTGAAATATCTTAAGTAAGGATAATTTACATTTACTTATATGCTTGCTAAATACACTTTTTTGCAAAAATTTATACTAATTGAAGTTAAAATGATGTGAATTTACATAAATTCCATTATTCAATTCTCAATTAGCACAAAGGTATATATGTCAAGAAATAATATCCAACAGTTTCACTCATACCAAAAATTGCACAAGCATACAATTCATAACAATCATATATCATCATGTAGCATCAAATATAATTTGTTCATCCACAGAAACTGAAAAGATTATACCTGAGAGGTATCAATCATACATATCTCTTCTAATAAAGTAGAATGCTTCCTTATCCAATGCCTTGGTGAAAATGTCAACCAATTGTAGATTGGTATCCATAAATTCAAAGTTGATATGTTCTTTACTGACATGATCCCTAATAAAATGAAATCTAATATCTATATGCTTTGTGCATGAGTGATGAATTGGATTTTTGAAAATATTATTGGCACTCATATTGTCATATTTTATTGGAATACAATCAAATAACTGTCCAAAATCTTCAAGTTGAGTTTTTATCTATAGAAATTGAGTGCAACAACTTGCAGCTGCTACATACTAAGCTTCCGTGGTTGACAAAGCGATTGAGTTGTGCTTTTTAGAAAACTATAAAAATAACATATTTCCTAAAAATTGACAAATATCACTAGTGCTTTTTCTATCAATCCTTCAACCACCATAATTGGCATCAGAGTAGCCATATAAATCAAATGAAGAACCCTTAGAATACCACAAACCTAAGTTTGGTGTGTTCATAAGGTATCTCATGATTCTTTTGACTCCGATGATATATGATTCTTTAGGATTGGATTGAAATCGTGCACACATGCAAACACTAAACAAAATATATTGTATAGATGTAGTTAGATAAATTAAAGATCCTATCATACTTCTGTTGAGTTTAGAGTCAACATTTTTATCTTTCTCATTAACCTCTAATTTTATTAAAGTACTCATAGCAGTAGGTTGAGGTTTGGTGTTGTTCATTCCAAATCTTTTAAATAAGTCCTTTGTATACTTAGATTGATTTCATGCTCTAATTGCTTTATTTGGAGTTCCAAGAAGAAGTTTAGCTCTCCCATCATACTCATCTCAAATTCACCTTGCATAGACTTAGAAAATTTCTTAAAAATCAATTCATTAGTAGCACCGAATATGATATCATCAACATAAATCTAAAAAATTAAAATATCTTTCTGATCATGCTTTATAAAAAGAGTTGTTTCAACTTTTCCTTTAGAAAAATCATTTTCAAAGAGAAAGTTACTCAATCTCTCATACCAAGCTCTTGGAGTTTATTTCAAACCATATAGTGCTTTTGAAAGTTTGAAAACATGATTTGGGTATTTTTCATTTTCAAAACCAAGAGGTTGTTCCACTTATACCTCTTTCTGAATATATCCATTTAGAAAATGACGCAGCGAAATATCAATAGAAGACGAAAATAATATTACAATCTGTTGATTCGAGCACGAATACCAGAAAGTAATCTTCTATAACCTGTTGATTTTAGAAATACCAGGAAATAGGCATCAACTTCGTATTTTCTAGAAAAACCGAAACTGGAAGAAAAGTAGGGTTTCTTATTATTCGGCTAAAACTGTCTCTTACAAAACAAAACACACCTATTTATAGGCTAAAAGAAAAATAAAACCCTAATGGGCTTAACAGGCTTCAGCCCAAAACAACAAAATAAAACAGTTTACAAAAAAAAAGGAAATGAATGCGCATAAAACTTCAGGGGCTCCGTTCGGGCTTTAAACGGATGATTTTGGGGTCAAAACTGGGTTATGTTGGATTTTCAAGCATTATTGTAGATCTCTGAATAAGCTTCGAAACAAGTACTCATGGGTCCCATGGCTCATCCTGTGCTGAAAGTTATGGCCTTTTAAAGGCGACCTGCGCGAAAGGCCTTATCTTGCTTCTCCAAAAACTGTAAAGCCCGCTCCTCTATTTGCTAGCCCACATCAAAAAAGTACTTTTAACATTAATTTGAAAAAGTTTGAAATTTTTATAGCATGCATAAGCAAGTAACATTCTAATTACCTCTAATCTAGCTATGGGAGCATATGTTTCATCAAAATCAATACCTTCTTCTTAAGAATAACCTTGAGCAACTAGTCTTGCTTTATTTCTTACTATGATTCTGGATTCATCCAATTTATTGTGAAATACCCATTTAGTTCTAATTATTGGATGATCTTGTAATCTAGGAACCAATGTATGTATTTTAATTCTTTCAAATTGATTGAGCTCTTCTACATTGCCATGATCCATTAATCATCTTCAAGAGCATCTTTGATGTTCTATGGTTCCATTTGGGAAATGAAACCTACATACTCACAAGTATTGTAGACTTTTGATCTTGTCCTTATACCTTAATTTGGATCACCAATGATTTGTGTATCTTTGACCTAATGCCTCACTCTTAGATAGTTAGATTCTTGTTGAGTAAGTTGTATTGATTCTTCAACATCTTCATCTTTCTTGTCAAAGTCCATGATTTGATCTTCATTCTCTTTCAAGGTTAGATCTCTGATCATTTCTTCTATAGTTTTATCATATATGTCCCTATCAATATGCTTAGAAGGAAACTCATCAAATATAACATGAACGAATTCTTCAACCAAAAGAGTTCTTTTGTTGAAAACCCAATAAACTTTAGAGTTCAAAGAATAACCAAGAAAGATACCTTCATTGGATTTTGCATCAAATTTACCTAAATTGTTTTTGCCATTATTTAAAACAAAACACTTGCAACCAAATGGATGAAAATATATAACATTAGGCTTTGTTCCTTTCCATAACTCATATGGAGTTTTTTTAAGGATAGGCCTAATCATTGCTATATTTAAAATATAGCAACAAGTGTTAACTTCTTCAACCCAAAAATATTTAGGCGAATCATTCTCACAAAGCATAGTTCTTGCCATTTTAATTGATGACCTATTCTTCCTTTCAATAATACCATTTTGTTAAGGAGTCATAGATGCCGATAAATTATGTGTATGTCATACTCTTTAAAATACATTTCAAAATTGAAATTTTTAAATTCTTTTACATGACCACTTCTAACACTTGAAATGGTAAAACCTTTTTGTGATTGCAAAGATTTTATAAGAAGAATGAATGAATGAAATGTTTCATGCTTATGAGCAAGAAAAAATACCTATGTGAATCTAAAGTAATCATCAACCACAACAAGGCTATAATACTTTCTACCAAGACTAGAGGTTATAGTTGGACCAAAAATATCAATGTGTAAAAGTTAAAGTGGCCTAGAAGTTGAAATAATATTTTTAGGTTTAAAAGAACTTCTAGAATATTTACCTTTTGCACAAGCGTCATAAATATTTTCATTTTTGAAAATTAATTTAGGCAAGCCATTTACTAAATCTCTTTTTACAAGCTTTGAGATTACATTTATACTACCATGACCTAACCTTCTATGCCATAAAGATGAATCCTTATTTTTTGATGTAAACAAATGAAGATTTTCATGAGATGAATTGTTTAGGTCCACATCATAGGTATTATCTCGACGATATCCAATAAAAACTATCTTATTGGTTTTGATGTCCACAACTTCACAAACAAGTGAGTCAAAATGACTTTATAACCAACATCACATAATTGACTAATGCTTAACAAATTATATTTCAACTTATCAACAAGAGTACTTTGGAAATGGATACATCATTGTTGCCTATTGAGCCAATGCCAATGACCTTGCTTTTAGAGTTGTCACTACAGCTTACATTTCCATTTTTGGTCTTGAACTCAATGAATTTGGATTTATCTTAGGTCATATGCTTGCAGCATCCGCTATTCATGATCCAACTATCTTTTTTTGTCTTTTGTCCCTACAAAAAAAAATAATTCATTTATTCTTTGGTACCCAAATTATTTTAGGTCCATAAATGTTAGCATATTTGAGAACTCTTATATTCTCATCAATTGGGATTGACCCTTTAGGAAGCAACACCCTTTTAATGGAGTAACGTCTCATTTATTTGATAGGGCTTTTATATTTTGTATGACCAAAGAATTTACAATGATTGCATGTTGCCATCCCCTTAGGATTCATCACTTTCTTTTCAAAAAATGTGTTAACCTTATTGACTTTCAAATTAGTGTGATATCCCAATCCGACTTTATAAAAAACTGTTTTTTATGAAGCTATAATGTTTTCAAGAGTTTTGCTTTCTTGTGTGAATTTACTTAAAAGTTCATTTGAGCTTTTAAGCTCACTCTTGACCTTTTCATGTTCACATAAGAGCTTTGAATAGTCATTTTTTAAAATTAATAATTTGAGCTGAGAGTTTTTCATTTGATGAACTTTCCTCAACTTTAAGTTTTAATTTGAGCAATTTTTCTTTAAAATTTTGTTTTCTCTTGAAATGCTCATAAAATTTTCCATTAACTCATTGAAAGCATCTTCTAATTCAAAAAGAGTATAAATTTTGAAATTTACCTCATGATCTTTATTGGTTGCTTCTTCATCTTCCAATGCCATGAGACAAAGGTTGATCTTTTCTTCAACTTCCTCATTAAAGGAATCTTTATCACTTGAAGTGTCACTACTACTCCAAGCTACATATGCCTTATTCTTCTTTCTAAATTTCTCTTTTTCCTTCTTCTTGTACTTGAGGCTAGGGTAATCCATCCTTATGTGGCCCAGTTTCTTGCATTCATAGCAAATCACCTCGGATTTTTCATTTTGATTCTTCTTTTCCTTAAAGTCTTTTCTTTTGAATTTATTCTTTGAAATAAATTTGTCAAACCTTTTAGTAAGTAAGGCAATTTCTTCAACTGTATCCTTATCATTAAAGGAGTCAACTTTGTCTATCATTGCTTTCAAAGCAACTCCTTTTTTCTTCTTAAATATTCTTTCTCCTTTTTTATCCCTTATGGATTCTTTATTGCTAACCTTCAATTCAAAGATCATGAGATTTTCCACCAAATCTTCAAGAGTCATGAAGCTAAGATTTTTTTACTCTTTAATAGCATCTACCTTAGCATCAAACTTTGCCAATTGTGATTTCAAAAGCTTAGTAATTAGCTCCTTTTTGTGTGAATACTTTATCAAGTCCCTTCAAATTATTCACAGTTGTTGTGAATCTTTTGTACATGTCACTAATTGTTTCATCTTTCTTCACAATAAAATTTTCAAAATTTGAAGTGAGCATTTTTATCTTGGTGTCTTTGACTTGATTAGTTCCTTCATGAGTAACTTTAAGTACATTCCATATTTCTTTTGCCAATTCACAAGCAGAAACTTGGTTGAATTCTGTAGCATCAAGAGCATAAAATAATAAGTCCATGGCTTTGAAATTGTTTGCAACTCTTATTTTATCCTTAGTCGTGTAACTAGAAGAGGGTTTTGGCGGCGTTGTATTCTCTTACATTAGGACAGATGGTCTTTTCTCAATAACTTCCTATAGTTCCAACCCTTTGGAATAAATATGGACTCTCATTCACTTTCCATTGATTATAGTTGACACCACGAAATAGTGATGGTCTTGTAGAATAATATCCTTCATCAAAGGTAGAAGTGGAAGTAGAAATGTCTGCCATAATAACGAATAGTAAGCTCTAAAAATCATGAGATTTTATATAAATTAGAGCACAAGTTTTGATACCACATATGACAATACTCCTAGAGATGGGTTAATAGGAATTTAAAAATTTCTAATGCAATATATAACTTATATATAATATTGATGCTGAAACAATTATTTAAAGTAATAAAGAGAGAAGAGTTTAGAAATTGCTTAGCTAATTATAGTGGTTCAAAGCACAAATATCTATTCTACTTCCACTTCTCTCAATATCCAACCGATATTGAGGTTCCACTATCTAACAAGTTCACAACTCAAAATCCTTTATAAATAGTTTATCCGAGAATAGGATATCACTCACAATATCAAACAAAGATTAGTTTATAGAGAATTACAAGTTTCTCTAACACTTAAACTAAGCTATTTGAAAGATATTAGATGAAGCACAAATAACTTTACAAGTTTTGAACATAAATACAATGAGTTTGAAGAGCAAATATTCAAATATAATAGAAAAACAGAGTAATCAAACATAATTCAATGAAATAGTCTTTGGAGGACTTTTTAAAAGTTATTCCAACTTCAAATGATCATGTATTTATAGTCTTCAAATCTTGAGAAATAAATATGACCGTTCTGTCTGCATTTAATGCAAAATCTGTCTCAAAAATTAATTCCAACAGTTATAATTTTCAAACAGATCCATTTGATATGACAGGTTATCTGTCCATAACGAGCATTATGGACACGTAATGATCGTTATGCTTCATTTTGTAACGGGCTTGATTACTTGTAATAGACTTGAAATTTTCTTATGTATCTCTGACCATTTTTGTACCTCAGAGCGTAATGATCATTACAATCATGTTAGAGGCATTATACTTTATCACATAACAGGCTTAATCATTTGTAATGGGCTTGAAAATACTCTTTATATCTCGAATCATTTTTATATTGTAGAGCGTAACAGCTGTTTCATGACTATCAAAATTGTTATGTTCTTTAAATTTGCTTGATTCATACTCTTGGTCTTACTTTCTCAATTTTCTAATATAAACACTTAAAAGAAACACAAAATAAATTACAGAACAACTATTTAATCAAGGAGGTTTAATATACATCTATCAAAAACAACAAGGTTTGAACAGTAACTAATTAATACTTGTAAAATAATGGACTTCTATATCTTTGACATATTGGATAAATTATTAACTATCCAAAGTATTGAAAAAAAAAAGAAAAAAAAAAGAATTAAACAAATGGAATAACTTTATGAACAAAAATGTCAATTCATATAAATCAATTAAAAAATTATATTTCCTCTGCTTTTCTCTCCAAATATGAGAGACAGTTCAGTGAATGCCGATGATTTATTCACTCTTCAAAATTCATTCACTTGCTTTTTTCTAAATTTTTCTGAACAAGAAAAACATAATTCTCCACTTTTTTTCTATTTTCCTCTCTTTCTTTCCCTAATTTTTTTTTCTTGATCCCAAACAAACTATTCATATGGTTGACGCAATTTTCTTTTCATAATTTTTCTTATAAAATTCAATATTAGATATAACTTTAAATTAAAATCATACAAATTTATTATCAAAATAAGATTTTCAAATGTAAATTTAAATTTCAAAATTAGAAAAACTATACTAGCTTTAAACCCTAAAATGTGGAAGTATCATTTTATTCATGGTGTTCAAATATTCATTATTCTGTCGTCATTCTTAATCAATAATTAAATAAGAAAGAGAATCTGAAAATGGATTTTTTAATGAATAATCAATAATTAAATGAGAAAGAGAGAGAGATTCTCTGAGATACCTAAAAGATTGACTTCGAGTCACTAGGCTAAATTGAGTATGAAATTATCAATTAATGACCAAATTGAGAGTCTGTGAGAGTTGAGACTAAGCCAAGACGAAAAGCATTGAAAGCACCAGCTGGCTGCCCATTTCTTATCCGTTCTACCAACCTTTATGAGGTAAGAAATCTCTCATCAATACATCACAACACAGGGAAATTTTTAATCTTGTACTATAGTTTTTTTTTTTTTTTAATTATTTCGATTTAATTTTAATTAAATATTTTAAAAAAATTATATTAACCGAATTGAATTTAAATTTGTATTTTTTTTTTTATATCAATATGGAGTAAATCATGAAATTTATGATAATGGTACTCCATTTTTTATTTGTTATATCATTCAAATGAATTATATTACATGCATGGCCAATAATAAAATCCTTTAAACTATAAATATATTTTTAATTGAGGAAAAAATATAAAATTAATGATTTCCATATTAAGACTTAATTTGCATAGAAAATAAAAAAGAATTAATTATTTTTAATAATATAAATATTAATCCTCTATCATTTTATGTAATTTCTTAATTAAATAAAATATTATCATTTTCATAAGATATACTTTTTAAAAGTATTATTATTTTCAAATATAATTATTAATTATTTATCTGTTATGTAAAAAAAATAAAAAATAATAATAATTTAAATTCTTCCTAATTCCAAATGAGTCTTCTTTAGTCCTCTGCATATTTACAATGCCTCATTTACTTAAAAAATATATATATCATGAAATAAATCCTCATTCGATAATTGATTTAACAACTCTATCGCAAAAGGGAAGATGAGCATAATGCCATAATGCCAAGTGAAGATGAGCATAATTCTACATTTGACTTTAACGGGGAAATGAATTTTCTGTCGGACAGTGATGACAATCAATCACCTTCACATGAGTGAATGCATTAAAAAAATATAAGAATAAATTATAAATTAGACTCTAAATTTAAACTCTAATAATAAAATATTTGATAAAATGTATTCGATAATTAATAAGTGCTTTCATTTTTTTTTGTTAAATATCTTTGAAAAGACTAAAACACCCCCTTATTCACCCTTAAATTTTTTATCCCAACCATCCCCATTAAAACTTCTTCTTATTATTTCTCAAATCACAGCCCATTAGCCAAATAACAAATATTTTCCATAAAATTTTATCAAAATCTCATCAATTTCACTTCCACCATTTTCACATCAAACAATTTAAGAAAATTAGCAGCGTTTTAATTTTACAAAGAATAAAAGAAGAAAAGCCTAAATTCAAAGCATTCATAACTCGATGAGTCTAGCAAGAAACGAATCAAGGAGCTTAGAATTTGCACAATTGCACATTCTCTAAAAGAAATTGAAAAATGAAAATTGGGTGATGAAAAATTAGAATTTGTATTATATTTTAAAATATTTAAATTTACTTATTTTTAACGAAAAATACTTAAAAATTAAATAGAATAATCAATTAGTTAGACTGTGTCAAAATTTAGGGACCATAGAATATTTTTCATTAAATATAAAGACCATTTTATTATCAGATCAAAATTAAGGGACTAATTTATATTTTGCCCAAAATATAACATATAAAATAAGAATATGCTTTTACTTTATTAAAAAGTGTCTGTTTGCTTTAGCTTTGTTACTTTACTAAAAAGTGTTTGTTTGATTTAGCTCTGTTAAAGTATATATTGTGGGCTTTAGCCTTGTTAAAGTATTACTATTTGTTTTAGTTTTCCAGCTCATACTGATCTGTAAAGTCTTATGTTTATGCTTTCTAGTTCTATAACAAGGTGCCTGTAATGTGTTCAAGGCAAAATCCATTTACAGATGTTGTCTCTCCTTGTGAAATAACAATATGTTTATAATTATTGGAAATTATTGGAAAATTTTTCTTATCAATGATCACTGAATCACTGTGTGAATTAAAAGGACAAGCGGCCAACTGATTGCATCACTTAACAAAAGGAGGTAGTATGTTTGCCTAATCATTGATCATTGATAAAAGTATTGAAAATATTAATTACAGATTTACCCTTTTAAAACAGCAAACAAATAATGGTTTTAAAAATTAACGTAACTGACATTATTTTAAGATTTTTATACTCTCCGTTACTATTTTTAATGTTAAATAATGATTAAAAAAAAATAATATCAGTCACGAAGATCGTTATTTAACATTAATAGCCACAACAAACTTATATATTATTATATAACGCGATAAATAAAAAATTTAATATTTTAAAAATTTTGATAAAATTTTTATTATATTTTGTTGACTAATATTTTTTTATTTATATTTTTAGTTAAATATTATTTATGTTAAATTGTTAATTATAAAAATAATGTGTAATGATAACTAGAGAAATTAATATTACAATTATTAAGTGTTTGTATTATATAATTAATGTTAATAAATGTAATGTAAAAAAATTTTTTAATTGACTAATTTTACTTTAACAATTAATTATTATTTAATAATTATATCTTAATAATGTGTTTGTGTATTTAAATTTCAAAAGCAACACAAAATAAAATAAAGTATCTGTGAAACTTGAAAGTGGGATGCAAAGAAAAATAATAATGCAAATTGTATTCATTACTTTACTATATGAATATGATATAAAAATACTTTATTATATTCTACAAAGTTATTATTATGTACTTACTTTTGAACAATTGAACTAAAAATAATAAAGTAATATGTAAAGTGAACTAAAAATAATAAAGTAATATGTAAAGTAAATTGCAAAATATTAGTCATTACTTTATTCCAATAGAAATACTTTGTTATATTCTACCAAGTTATCATTATATTTATTATTTTTGAATAATTAAACTATAAAACAATAATGCAAAGCAAATTGCAAAATTTTGCAAGCAATGGAAAAAATTATCTATTAGAAATAAAGAGTAAAAAATTAAAAACATAAAATTCTCTCGGTCTCTCCATTCTCAAGTTATTTTTATGAAATATCAATTCTCTCAAGTCATTTTTATCAGCTCTCAACTCTCAACTCAAATCTACTTTTTTTTTAAGTAACTAAATTACGTTATTTAATTTAATTATTTATTTGTTTATTTTTAGTTATTATCATTAAAATTATAATTAACTCCATCATATATTCATCATCATCATCATTGTTATTATTGTTATTGTTATCATATTTAGAAAAGTAAGACATTTTATTGTGATTTTTTTTAATTAAAGTTTATTAAATTAATTATTACGATATTATTTAATAATACTTGTAAATAGTTTTGAATTTCAATTTGAAATATTTTATATTTAATTAGAAAATTAATTCAATTGGAATAAAGGTAATTTTTTAATATCTTTTAATATTTTCCTTGAAAATTATGATTAATAAGTTATCCAAAACACCAAATTTATTTATAATCATTTTTTTAATTAATAATTCAAACATCCTTATAAATAATAACACTATTTGAATGTTT